>JADLZM010009412.1:568964-579719 GCA_018148995.1 Sinocyclocheilus maitianheensis
TTGCAGCGCATTAGATTAGAACGGCGATTAATTTACCTACCTGTACAATAAGCTGTTTAAAATGTGCATTCTCCCGTTCAATTTCGAGCATCCAGTAATATAATCTCACATGTCTTGTGGAGCGCTTTCAGAGTATGCATTTATTTGTCATTTTAACTGTTTGGAAACAGAGCGTAAATGTGAAAGTCTTTCAAAGATTTCTTATCCTGTTGCGCCTCTATGGGACCAGTGACTTGTCGATGTCAAGCTTAAACCGTCATGGCAGAGCATTGAAGTCGACTAGTCGGTGCAACCCCTACCATATACTGTATTATAAATATAAATTTGGATGCACTGGATACAGATTATAGACTAGGACTTGCACAGCCTCTTGGTTTTACTTGTTTGGACAATTTTTACCTTATATAAATGACTCAACATATGCTAATTACACTACCTGTCACGGTCCATGTGTGTGGAGGCAGGCAGGATGATGAGGACGACAAGGATATTTAATGTAGCGACAACAAGGCAGAGACAGGCACACACTAGGGGTAACATTCACACTAACCGACAACACTAGAATACAAGAGACAGGAACTTATAGGGCAGATAACGAGAGGCAGACAGGTGAACACAGTGAGGGTAATTAACTAATGATTAGACGGGCCAAACCAACACAAGGGGAAGAAACCACAGCAAACAGTCCACAGGGGTGTTACACTACCGTTTAAAATTTTGGGGTTGGTAATTTTTTTATATTTATGAAGTCTCTTATGCTCATCAAGGATGCATTTATTAGATCAAAAAGAGTGTAAAAACAATACTATAGTGAAATATTTTTTCAATTTAAAATAAGTCTTTTCTGTTTTAACATATTTTAAAGAGTAATTTATTCCTGTGACAGCAAAGCTAGAATTTTCAGCATCATTACTCCAGTCTTCAGTGTCACATGATCTATCAGAAATCATTCTAATATGCTGATTTGCTGCTCAAGAAACATTTCTGATTATTATCAATGTTGAAAACAGTTGTGCTGCTTCATATTTTTGTGGAAACCGTGATACATTTGATTTTTCAGGACTCTCTAATGAATAGAATGTTCAAAAGAACATTTTAAATGGAAATCTTTTGTGACATTATAAATGTCTTTAGTGTCACTTTTGATCAATTTAATGCATCTTTGATGGCAAAAAAATTATTTATCTTTTAAAAAATCCTACTGACCCCAATCGTTTGAGTAGAAGTGTCTTTCTCAGCTGTTTGTGACCTGAGGCTCATTTTAAGACAGTATAATGTATGTGTTTGCTAGTTCTATTATACAGTACAGTCATCGAGACGAGCCGTTGCCTCACTAGCGCACCTCACCTCGCTCTTCAGCGAACAAACTCAGCTTATTATTGTGCAGAAGACACCGCCATCATAACATTAGCTGTTGGCAGGTGAGCCACACATGATCTAGTCCCTCAGGGTTTGTTGACTCAATCCCAGCCATTACACAAAGCGCTGTTTTTCTTTTCCCGCGCAAATATATAGCGGTCGACACAGGTCATGAATCATCACTCAAACGATCCAGGTGTTAGCCGCGGGTTTCACGGACAAAACTGTATAATTGGCCAGACTCTGGTGGATAAATATAGATATAAGCAAATGTCAGTGGCGAGAGTGCGCACATGTATCCGAATAATGAAGTCTCTGCTCAGAAGTACACTTTTGATTAGCCGCTGTATGTCAAAAGCATGACGGAAGTGATTAAAGCGCTCACCCTGAAGACGACGCGCTTTTCAACTGTCACTCAAGAATGGAAATGCAGTAAATTGGCGACACCGATGGGTTTTCCTTCACACCGCTGAGTGACTGATTGATGACTAGCCTATTTATAATGCATTTTTACATGTGTTGTGCATTGGGACACTTTACGGTAGACTTAAGGAGGAGACAGAGCGGCTATGACAGAATGAGGCCAGGAAGGAAAGGGTAGAAATGGTAAAAAAACACCTGATAGGCCTGTCAAAAGCGCAAGACAAGCTGAGATTGGAATATTTCCAACCGCTGCCTGACTTTGACCCACATGTCTCTCAAATATTAGGATCGTTTTGGCAAATACTGTCAGCTAAATCTGGCTCTGTTCTGTCTGCATGTGAACAAGTGGATGATGAAACGGGAGTAGACCTGCAGAGAAGCACTTGTGATGTACTGCTTGTTATTGGTTTGCTATTGGTTTAGATGCATGAAGTGCATAAGGAATCCCAACATAATTTAGTATGGTGCATATCCATTGGAGATTGTCTTCTGTATAGAAAAACATTAAAGGCCTAGGCAATAGAGCTTTAAACACATAATCTCTCTATAGGCTTATATATAGAATAAAACAATAGCATTTTTAATAAAATATATATTAAAGTATATTTTATTTTGAATTTATTACTGTGAAACCTTTTTAAATGGTACTTAGCTCTCTATATTGAATACATTTGCATATGGTGACAGATTTTAGTGATAAAATCATTACTGTCTCTGTAAAGCCTTTTCTTTTAACACAAATAATGTTGCTCAGTCAACATACAGTATACACTGTATACATGTATTTATTTTTAAGGAATACTTGTTGTATACTTGTATTCAGCAACGACATATTAAGTTGATCAAAAATTAGAGCAAAGACTTATATTGTTGCAAAAATGTATAAATGCTGTTCTTCTGAACTTTCCACAGACATATAAAAAACTGTTACTCAAACATCTGCATCTGCATAGATACGGTTTAATGTATATTTTTTCGTGTCTCATGATATCCAGTCAGGCTGTATTTGGCTGTTTTTCTTTTTTTTCTCCGGAGCCGCTGAAGGTTTCAGTTCTTGCTGAAGGGCAAACAGCAGCGGTCAGATAATTTCTCCAGGTGGGAATTGATGCTGAATCTTCCTGTTAATGGCTCTGAGCTCCTGCCAGTGAGTCACTTATACCACAACGCTGAGGACATGATGTCACACCGGCTTCTGGGGTCCTGGACGAGAGTTTTCCCTGCGGTGGCTCGTTTCCAAGAACTGCAAGTGAGGTTTCAAATCACATTTGAATGTCGCTTTTTAGTCAGATTGGTAAGAATAAACTCTATTTATATTAGTACACTCTTTAAAGTATCAGGAGTGACAACCACATTTAAATATTCAATTCAAGTTTTCAATTCAAGTTTATTTGTATAGCGCTTTTCACAATGCAAATCGTTGCAAAGCAACTTTACAGAAAATTAAGTTTCTACAATATATTTAGTTGTAGCTTATCAGTGGTGACTGTCAGTTAATGTACATATGGCAGAAATGTATGGAAAAATCAATTGAAGACGTAATCAAACAGACGATGAACACTGTTAACAGCAATTATTATATGATGCAATCAAACTTATAGCAAAATGTGGTAGTTCTGTAAGTTGTTTCAGGGTTGGCATCATCTGAGGTCCTCTGAGGGGTTGCATCATCTCTTCTCAGGTGTTCTGGATCCAGACTGAAGCTTGTGTAAATCCTAGTTACCACGGGATGTTAATGGTAGAAGACTAGTTAGGTACGCAGGAGCTAACCCATTAAGGGCCTTATAGGCAAGTAATAATATTTTGTAACTGATATGGAACTTAATAGGTAGCCAGTGCAGAGACTGTAAAATTGGAGTAATATGATCATATTTTCTTGACCTGGTAAGGACTCTTGCCGCTACATTTTGGACTACCTGTAGCTTGTTTATTGAAGATGCAGGACAACCAGCTAGCAGTGCATTACAATAGTCCAGTCTAGAGGTCATGAATGCATGAACTAGCTTTTCTGCATCAGAAACAGGTATCATGTTTCGTAACTTGGCAATGCTTCTAAGATGGAAGAATGCTGTTTTTGTAACATGGGAAATATGATTTTCAAAAAACAAGTTGCTGTCTAATATAACACCCAGATTTTTGACTGTAGAGGAAGTAACAGTACATCCGTCTAGTTGCAAATTGTAATCCAAGAGATTCTGTGTACTATTTTTGGTCCAATAAGTAATATCCCTGTCTTATCCGAATTTAATAGGAGAAAATTCTTGGTCATCCAAACTTTTAAATTTTTAACACACACTGTTAGCTTAGATAATTTATAAGTTTCATCTGGTCTTGTTGAGATATATAGTTGAGTATCAGCATAACAGTGGAAACTAATCCCGTATTTTCTAATAATATTACCAAGGGGCAACATGTATATTGAAAATAGCAGAGGACCTAGGACAGATCCTTGTGGCACTCCATACTTTACTGGTGATAATTGAGATGGAATATGGGAGTGAATCCCCTATATTATCACTTTGTGTGTGTATGGAACAAAACTTCAGAATACCATAAAAAACGCCTGGCAACACCCTAGCAACCACAAGGATCTGCTTAGCAACCACCCAAAGTACCCTAGAAACCCAGAACACCCTAGCAACCGCCAATCAACACCCTAGGAACCACTCAGAACACCCTAGCAGCCATCCAAAAAAATCATAGCAACTGCTTAGCAACCATACAGAACATTATAGGAACTGCCTAGCAACACCTTAGCAACCACCCAGAATAATTTGGCAACTGCTTAGCAACCGCCCTGAGTACCCTAGAAACTGCACCCACCCAGCAACACCTTAGAAACCATCCAGAAAACCATAACAACTGCCTAGCAACCACCTGGAGCACCCTAGCAACCATCCAGAACATTACAGGAACCACCTAGCATCACCCTAGCAACCACCCAGAACAATCTAGCAACTGTTTAGCAACCCCCCCCCCCCGCACCCCAGAGTACCCTAGAAACTGCAACCATCCAGAACACCTTAGCAACCATGCAAAACACCCTAGCAGTCATTCAGAAAACCATAGCAACCGCCTAGCAACCACCCAAAACACTCTAGCAACTGCTGATCAACACCCCAGAAACCACTCAGAACACCCTAGCAACCATCAAAAACACCATAGCAACTGCCTAGGAACCACCTCGCAACTATATCCAACTATAGACACATAGGAACCAACTAGCAACACCATAGCAACCACCCAAAACACTCCAGCAACCACCTAGCAACCATCCAGAACACCATAGCAACTGCCTTGCAACCACCTAGAACCCCCTAGCAACCATCTCGAAATGTCAATGATTGACACTGTGGTAACCATAGCAACGTTTTTGTCTCGTGTGTTTGGTTTCCACAACTTTGACAAAAAAGTAATATTACAGAAACTAAAGAATCATTATGTTTGGCGATTTTAATTGATCCACTGTCGACAGAGCCGTGTTTTGTTTGTGTTTGGAAGGCTGCTTTTCTTCTCAGAATTCTGCATTTATATCTCACAATTCTGAGTTTTTTAATATAAACTCGGATACAAACTCAGAATTGCGAGAAATAAATGCAGAATTGCAAGATGTTAACTCACAATACTGAGATTTAAATGCAGAATTCTGAGAAGAAAAGTCCTAATTGTGAGATTAAATTTTTTTTTTTCAGAATTGCGATATGTAAATTCAGATTTCAGAGGGAAAATTTTTTATTTTGAGCAAGTCAGAATTCCTTTTTTATTTTTTCAAACCCATGGCAGAAACAAGAACTTACAGAGAATGAGGTACATTTCTGAGTTTATATTTCTCTTTTTTTTTTTTCTCATCAATTGTGAGATATTAACTCGCAATTCTGAGAAGAAAAGTCCTAATTGTGAGATTAAACATTTTTTTTTTTTCAGAATTGCGATATGTAAATTCAGATTTCGGAAAAAATTTATTTTGAGCAAGTCAGAATTCCTTTTTTATTTTTTTCAAACCCATGGCAGAAACAAGAGCTTACAGAGAATGAGGTACATTTCTGAGTTTATATTTCTCTTTCTTTTTTTTCTCAGACTTGCGAAATACAAAGTCCCAATTGTGAGATGTTAACTCGCAATTCTGAGAAGACAAGTCCAAATTGTGAAATATAAAAATCACAATTACATTTTTGTATCCAAACAATTGCGTTATTTTTTTCAAACCCATGGCAGAAACAAGAGCTTACAGAGAATGAGGTACATTTCTGAGTTTATATTTCTCTTTCTTTTTTTTCTCAGACTTGCGAAATACAAAGTCCCAAACTCAGAATTGTGTGGTGGGCTTTGCTGTGACGTGAATTTCTTCATTAATAAAAGTCAATCAAATCAAAATCGAATCAAATCGAATTGCGAGATAAAAAGTTGCTCGCAATTCTGAGAAGACAAGTCCAAATTGTGAAATATAAAAATCACAATTACATTTTTGTATCCTATGGCAGAAACAATTGCAGATGTGAGATGTGAAATATAAACTCAGAATTGTGTGGTGGGCTTTGCTGTGACGTGAATTTCTTCATTAATAAAAGTCAATCAAATCAAAATCGAATCAAATCGAATTGCGAGATAAAAAGTTGTGAATTGTGAAATAAAAAGTCGCATTTACCTTTTTTTTAATTCCATGGCAGAAACGGGCTTCCAAAATGCACTTAAATACGTCATTAACTAGCTGTTCGGTTCAGTTCTGTACACACCTTTGGGATTAATAAAGTCAATCAAATCAAAAATAGAATCAAATTTTGGGGAGTTCATTCGGTTGTCGAATGCAATTTTCACTCCTGTAAATTAATGAACTGTGTTTGTACAGAACAGGATTAAGCACTAAAAGGTGAACTGACAACCACTGCTAGGTAGTAACAGTTCACATTAAATCTGGATTAAGTAATCGGATTCCAAAAATTAAGTACTTAGATATTACATTTTAAAATACACCTAATCAGACTGCAGTTGCATTTTTATTGATTACATGATTACATATTATTCACACAAAATAGCAGTATGTATATTGATATGTATATTAAAATATTAAGCAATAAGTATGAATACAATTATTCTAATTTTTTTTATTTTAAGCAGTGTTTTCTCAACATTTCAACATTGCTACTGATGAACACATTCATTTTTATTTACCCTGCAGTTCACGAACCCCAGTTTGGGAAACATTGGCGTAATATATTGTTTAATGCACTTCATGTTGTTAATAACAACAAATGGAATATATTTTCTGCCTCTGTTTTGTTTTTTTCCATATCAATATGATACAACATTATCCTATTTAAATCAATGTGATAAACAAGATGGGTCAAAAGTAATCTTAAAGTAATCTAATTATTCAGTATTACACTGAAAAAAACGATTCATTGAATTTACTAAATTTTTTAAAAGGTAAGTGGTTGCAATTAATTTATTTTAGCTACATTTAAATAAATACATTTAGTTGACTAACTTTCAACAAAATTTGTTTATTCAAATGTAGCTAAAATAAATTGATTGCAACCACTTACTGTAAACAATTTAGTAAATTCAATTAATCATTTTTAAAATAATTTTTACTTACAATTTGTAAATAATCTACCTAGCTGAGTTTAGCTACAGTGTGTACATTGCTTATGTGAAGCCTAATTTAGTTCTTTATTTTAACGTTTAAATGTATGCTAATTATGTGTTTTGTTGAATCAATAGAATTCTTGTTCAGTCTCATTATTGATTCCAAATTACGATAGAAATTCCGTTGGCTTTACTTTACCGTTACATTTTTTGCATTTTGCAGACACTTTTATCCAAAGTGACACGCATTTAATCAGTTCATGCATTCACTGGTATTCGAACCCACACTGTAAAAAAAAAATCCATAAAATTTACAGTAAAAGAACGGCAGCTGTGGTTGCCAAAGTTTTACCGTAAAAAATACGGTAGCAACATTTTAGGTTTTAATACCGTAATTTCATTAACTGATATAATGTTAATATACCAACCTACTGAAGTACTGAAATCTGTTTTGTACCTTTGTGATACACTGATAACCACCAAAAGCAGGAGGTGATGGAAAAAGTCCAAAGCCCATCACAAGCAGCTTTTAAATATTAACATATATAGAAGGTGCACAGTGTCTTTCACACAAACACTAAACACCATCACGGTAACACATGTGAAAATGAAATAATGCAAAGAACATTAATTTAACAACATTAGGTGTAACATACAACCTTAATGTACAAAACTGATAAGAAAAGAACTAAGAAGAAACATAGTTATTTCAACAAAAAAGCATCAAATTTGAAATGTAATGCAGGGAATTCTGGGAATGACAATTTACGGTTATTCACTGTAAATTATGCATTCTTTTTCCACTTCCAAAAACGGTACACTACCGTAAAATTACATGTAATGTCCAATACAGTTTTTCACCGTATATAGTAGGAGAATTTACCGTTAACCATTTAACAGGTTTTTACTGTAGCATTTTTACAGTCTTTTACCGTTAAATTCACGGTAATTTTTTACAGTGCATGATTATTTGACTGATTTTTGCGTATTACATTAGTTCTTTCGTACAATATACAACATAAACTCTGACAGCCTCATGCAACTCATGCATGCATGCTGTTTGTGTTTCTGACATGTCACGTTTCCTCATCTGTCCACTGCCGGTTGCTGACAGAATCATATTCAAAACACTGTTTCAGCCTTCAAGGCAGCTTGGGTCCATGTTACGAGCAGTCGGTTATCAAACCGTACACCCCAGTGACCGCGGCCGCGCCGTCTCACTCAGCCATCTCTCGCGGCTGGAATCTGCAGACTAATGGATAATAAATCTATGCATTATGGATGGAAAGAGAAAATGGAATATTCCAAGAATAGTTCACATGCGTTAGTGTCTGATTACTTTAAGCATTAGAGGCACAAACATCTTGATGTTTGTAATGAGAACTTTGAGATACATTAGTTCAACTATAAATTAATTCATTAATTGTTTAA
The DNA here is from genome assembly GCA_018148995.1 of Sinocyclocheilus maitianheensis. Lineage (NCBI taxonomy): Eukaryota > Metazoa > Chordata > Actinopteri > Cypriniformes > Cyprinidae > Sinocyclocheilus > Sinocyclocheilus maitianheensis. Next base: position 577,761 of record JADLZM010009412.1, read on the forward strand.
CATATCAAATTCTGATTTTGGCTCGACTTTTTTGACCTCCTTGACTTAGTGATTTTAATAACCCAGTTATTTTTTTAATTTATACATTTAATTTATATTTTAGCTATTTCTTTCTAGAAAATAAATAATTGATTTTACTGTTAACTGAAATTATTTAAAAACAATATTTTGTTAATTGAAATAGTTTAAATAAAATAAAATACTATATAACTAAAATAAGAAACTTGAAACTACTTTGACTGCATGAAAATTAGAAATGTTACTTTGAAATAAATGTAAGCATAAATACTGAAATTATAACTGAAAACTGAAAACTAAAACTGAAATAAAATAAATTAAACCTATTTAAAAAAAAACTAAAAAAAGGAATGCAGCAACACACAGCAACAAAATTAATTAAATAAATAAATAAAAAGAAAAAATAAACAAAATTACTGGAAATGACACTAAAATTCAATAAAATAAAATATAAAATACTTATAAAATTATTAAAAAAAAAATATATATTTTATATGTAAATGACATTAAAAATATGAATAGATAAAAAATTAAATAAACAGTTAAAAATACAATTATATATATTTTTAGGTTTAAGTACTAAAATTACAACTGCAGACTAAAACTGCAATAAAAATTAATTAAAGCTATTGGAATTTTTCAAAAATACAAAAATAGTAAATTTCAAAAGCAGCACATAACAAGATTGCTAGAAATGAAACTAAAATAATAAAAGCTCATTCCAAATATGAATGAAAACTACTACACTGCTTTGAGCTTGACGTTCGACATTTTCTGAAGGTTAAGCTTCTCTTTTGCTAACCATTTTCTGAAAAACAAGAAACGACTGCGTTTTCAGCTCGTCTTCTGTACCATATTCCTGGAAAGTGCAAACTATTTTTCACACACATCTGAAAAGGAACGCCATTGATATCAGTGGTATGAAATACTTCAGTTAAATCCTCTCTGTCTCGGCGGTTCTCGGGTTAATTACACGGTGTAAAGTTAATTAAACGGCGGGGTTAGGAGCGCCGTGAACCCTCCGTGCTCCAGCGCTTGGTAAATGGCTGTTTTATAAGAAGTGACTGCAGTCATTTACCAGTGTGTTTTATATAATGTGTAGTTTCCCCAAAAGAGGTGGAGGGGGAAAGTGTTCTCACAAGTTATCAAAATCAAAACTGTCCTATAAATTAATTAGAAATGTTCTTTATAATGATTTGCTGCAAATTAGATGGAAATGAGATAAAATATTCATTGAACTATCTGGGGAATCTGCCCAACAGGCTTCAGTCTGGCTCCAAACGCTGTCCATATGGCAATTATGTGCAGCAGTGTTGCAGAAGTGTTGGTCTGATGCCTGCTGGCAGACGGAGGCAGATCTGCTCGTATCTGATGTGTGTGGAGTGAAAGATAATGAGATTGTTGTAAGTCTTAAGTACAGAACCTGCCCCGGGGTTCGCACTTCAGAGCCGCTCCGATCCCGCCTGCTGTTTGCCTTTAAAACCGCATCTACTTCGTCTTCTTCACAAACTTCGAGGGCTGCTTTCAACAGCTGCTCTTTCTGATGCACAAACCGCTTTTGTTCGTGAAGTCGGCCGCAGTTTACGGCTTGTTCTGGCTGAGAGACGCTCACTTAAACCGTCTGATTGGCTTCTTTTGTTTCAGAATATTTGCTGTCAGAAATCATGTCTGATTTGAAATATGTTATTGAAGTGAAATTGTGGTCTTTTTCTCCATTCAAGTAGTATGTAAGAAATCTAAAAAAAACTTTAGTATAAATGTGTGTAGACTTGTTTAACAATCTTGTTAGTGTTAACTACACACACACACACACACACACAAACACACACGCACAGACTCTCTCACACACACACACACACACACACACAAACACACCCGCACACACGCACAGACTCTCTCACACACACACACACACACACACACACACACACACACACACAC
>JADLZM010009412.1:590803-604165 GCA_018148995.1 Sinocyclocheilus maitianheensis
TGTATATGTGTGTATATATATGTGTGTGTGTATATGTGTGTATATATATATATACAGTATGTATATGTGTGTATATATATATATATATGTGTGTGTGTGTATGTATCTGTGTGTGTGTAATGTGTAAGTGTTGATTTGTTGATCCAAACATCCACTAAATTAATATTATAACCCATTTTTATTTCCTGATCTATGGTTAAACAAAAAAATTATTCAGAACCGTACATGACTTTATCTATTAGGAATTGATCATACAATGTAATATAATGAATAATGGGTGTTAAATATATAATGCAGCCAGATGAATTTCATAATGTTTGCTGAAATCCTGCTTATTTGTTTACATTATCCAATAGTCAACTTTAGAGGAAAACATGTCGTCACCATTATTTATATAGTGCTTTATACAGTACAGATGTCAAAGCAGCTTTACAGTGTCAAACAGGAAAATAGTGTGTTGATACTGCAAGAGGACAATAGAAAACGGTCAGTTTTTCAGTTAAAGTCAGTTCATTATAGATTCAGTGATATCATTGTTCAGCTCAGTTCAGTTTTCTTCAGACAGTATCTGTGCAATCAAGTCCACAATATTGCCAGAAATTAAGTGTCCCCAACTGCAAGCCAAAGGCAACAGACAAGGATCCAGAACAGAAATGGAGAAAAAACCTTTGGAGAAACCAGGCTCAGTCTCAGTGTGTGTGTGTGTATATATATATATATATATGTATACTGTATATACATATGCTTTTTTTTATATGAATACGATCATAAATCATGTAAACACTGTAAAAAATACAGTCTTGTGAATAAAATTCAAAGCCATTGTTGCTGTTGAAATAAATAAGCGTTAGATAGAAAGCAAAGCCAATACACCTTCATGCATTTATCTAGTGCTTTCAAATGAACGTTTTTGTTAATACATAAATGGAATGTATAAACACACAAGCCCTGCTTTTCCTAGTTTTGCAACTTCTTAAATTACCACTAATGCACATGGAAATCAATTAATGCAGTGAGATTGGCAATTTGTTTAGAGCATTATCTCTAAATACTGGGAATTAATAATAAAAACCCTTTTAGGAAAAGACAGGGCTGTGAGAACAGACCCAACAATGGCTGGCCGGTTTCTGCATTCTTGGAGGGACACACATGACTGCTTCTTTTCTGCATCGGTCATTGCCTCTACAAATCTGTTCTTGGAGCACGCCGCCAGAATCAACAAGATGGATGTAGGCGCTGAAAGTACGGCTGGACACCCATGATAAGAAGCCTATGGCTCAGAAAGAAGCAAAAAAGGGATGCTGGCCAAAAGCCTGGACCAGTGACTGGAGCTCATGCCACTTGCTCAAGAAATCACAATCATATACAGAAGATATATTTCATCGATGTCCATGCTGCTCTTTTCCATGCAGTGAAATAAAGACACTATCAAGTGTCAAAAATGATAGAAAAACACTAGAAAAATCTGTATGATTTGCTGAATTCTGCCATATTTCACGTCTTTTGTGTACCTTGGCACATTAAAAATTGTAGTGTGAAGATGCATTTGATTCAAAACACCATTGGTTCTGCAACTACGTTAGCTGAGGTGGGTCTGAGCAGACTTAATTTAGTCTGGATTTTACTCTGCATTACATATTTACATACTTTGACACGCCTTAGCATGAATTATCAAAGTATGTAATTGTAATTTGTGTGTAAATGCATTTATGCCACCTCTGAGCAGCATTAAACAGTCTGTGTAAAGACAGCTAAATGCCACTTCAGAAGTGCATCTGTGCCACCTATGCAGTGTAAATGTGGCATTAGGAAGTAAAAATGCTGCCTCAAAATTCTTTTTAAAAATGCAATGCAGAATAAAAGCCAGACTAAATTATGCCAGCTCTGAAACACCTGAGCATAAATTATCAGAGCTGGCATAATTTAGTTTGCATTGCATTGATTCCATTGATTACACAGAATTTTGAGGCAGTATTTTTACTTTCTAATGCCACATTTACACTGCATAGGTGGCATAAAAGCACTTCTGAAGTGACTTTTAGCTGTCTTCACAAAGACTAAGGCTGCTTAAAGGTGGCATCAATGCATTGACACAAAAATTATAGGCTACTTTAGTACTAAAGGGCTGAGGTGGGTCAAAGCTGGCATAATGTAGTCTGGCTTTTATTCTTGTTTTTACACAGACTGTTTAGTGCTGCTCAGAGGAGGCATAAATGCATTTCCACACAAATTCCAATTGTATACTTTAATACTAGAGGTTAAGGTGGGTCAGAGTTGGCGTAATCTTGTCTGGCTTTTATTATGAATTACATCTTTACACTGAATTTTGAGCAGGCACAGAGCAGCCTTAACTGCTTTATACGCTGTGTAAAGAGACTTTAAAGGGGTCATATGATGCTGCTAAAAATAACATTATTTTGCATAATGAAATGGGTTTATGCGGTTTAAGGTTTAAAAAACACATTATTTTCCACATACTGTATATTATTGTTTCTCCTCTATGCCCCGCCTTTCTGAAACGGGTCGATTTTTACAAAGCTCATCGATCTGAAAAGCGAGGTGTGCTCTGATTGGCTGAATACCTCAAGCGTGCACTGCACACATCTGAATATTTGGGTTGAACTGTTCTGGAACAGTGTTGTAAATACAACTTAACCACTGATTTCTAGTCGTGTCCTCTTTTGGAAGACCAAACAAAGTAGTTTCGCTTTCACAACGAAACAGCGTCACACACCGCAGCCTTGAGTGAGCGGAGGCGGGCGGGCTTGCGGCAACCACATGTGACGACCCCGGGCTGGACTCCGCTTCGTCCACAGTGAAAGCCGATCCGGCGATCCACAGGACTAATTTGATGTATTTCCTCAGTGTATTTCCAGCACGGATCAGCTCCAGGCATGACAAGTGGATATCATCCTCTTTTGGAAGACCAAACAAAGTAGTTTCGCTTTCACAATGAAGCACACAGCGTCTTCACGACATGACGGCGGCAACAACAATACTACATTGAGAATAAAAGTTACGCCTTCTTTCTTTGCGTGAACATTTGGGCGGCGTTCTGCAAATCTTCCCACATAGTGACGTAGACGTGGGGGCGTGTTAGAACGAGGCATTTTAGGTAGGCGTGGTTGACTCTTAACTTTTATAAAGAATATCTCTTTGGATTTGAGACTTTAGTCTTTGCAACTTTACAGATCTTCTTTATGCATCAAGAGCTTGTAACACTCCGAAGAGAAAGGAAAAATTGAAATCGCGCAAAGTAAATTTCAAAGTATTTAGCAACAAAAAATCTAAGTAATTATTATTATTATATTAGTCAAGTCTCCTGTGCATTTTGCATGAGCAGTTTCTCTCTAGACAGATCCCTAATGAGGTTTCATGTTAATTAGGATGCTGTCTCAGAAGGCAGCTGGCTATATAGGCAGTAAACAGCAAGACATCTCACTAGATATTGAAGCAGGTTCTAAATAATAGAGTGAGGCCGAAACGAAGATGCGAATGATTTCATCTTATTTTCCACCCATTGTTTATGTAATCCAACACTTATTTGTGCATGCACATTGCGAGACCATTAGCAGAAGCAATTATCCATCACCCATTAGTGCTCTTCTTCTTTTCTAGCCCAGACAGACATGAACGAGTGTCTCTGATGACACCTAGCACTCCCACAATCATTGTCAGGTAAGAAAATCTGTCTCACATCCTCTCATTTTCTTTTAATGACCGTGATAGTGGAAGTGCAGAAGTGGAGATGTGTGTCCTCCCCACCGATCCCCCTCCCAGCAAATTTGAGCCACTTCAGGGCACTCAAAGGTGCTCCGCAGGGCTCCTTTAATGTCCACGAGCTGGAGCACGAATCATCAGGAGGTCCTGGATATGTCACGCTTGTCACCTTGCTTTAAGTGCGTCTGGCAAGCGTGGGTGCTGGATTAATATTAAACAGCCTACAGAAAGACTGTCATATCAGCTATGAAAGCGCGGTAATCATCGTTGGCTGGTGAAAAGCAGGGCAGATTTCTCATTTTATTCCGCACACTAAGCGAGCAGATAACATCCCTGTTGTCTACATTCATGGTTCTATAGAAAAGTGCTAGACATATAATATGTGATCACATACAGTCATCCGATCGTTACCGCTAAATAAAGGACCTAGACATGATGCGGAGGGCTCTCGTGTCAACCTGACTGTACATATTAATAAATGGACATGAAATATCGATTTGAGTGTGGATGATTTCATTATGTGAGGAGAAAGAGGTTGTTAAGTGATAGCTATGAAGCTTATCGCTTGAATGAGACTGTTTCGCATCTCTGAGCAACAAGACTAGTGTGTTTCATTCCTGAGTGAATCAATGAGTGAACGAGTGTTTCAACTGATTCATTTTAAACATCGATTTATTCATGTATGCAAAAGGACAATAGTAAACACTACATTTTTAGTTAAAGTCAGTTCATCATTGAATTCAATGATGTCATCATCCAGCTCAGTTCAGTTTAAATAGTATCTGTGCAATCAAGTCAACGATATCACTGGAAATTAAGTGTCCCTAGCTAAGCAAGCTGAGTGACAGCGGCAAGGAACCACAACTCCATCGGTGAGAAAAAAACCTTGTGAGAAACCAGGCTCAGTCGGGGGGTCCAGACAAAACCAGCAGTTCAATTCCAGGCTGCAGCAAAGTCAGATTGTGCAGAGGACTCATCTGGTTCCCGAGGTCTTGTCCCGATGGCCGTCTAGTTAACATGGTCTCTGCTGACATTCAGGGCTGTAAATGGTCGTCTCATGAATATAGTGTTTTGAACGAATCGGTTGAATGCAATGACGTATCTCTGTAAATTGTTGGACGTATCTCTGTAAATTGGGCTAGTCAACCAATCAGATTCGAGGACCTAAATTATAGGTGTGGTCACAGTAGCGAAATTTGGTATTATTAGGCTAATACTGTAGCGATGTATGAAGCACAGGCACAGCTCACATAGAAATAACTTTAAAGTACTGATGGTTACTCAAAAGTACTGAAACAAAGCTTTTCAAAACTTGGAATCAACTGCTTCGCAAAATGATTCACTGTTTTGAAGCACTCGAAATGCCACAGACGAGTAGCACCTGCTGGTAAAAACCTGTAGGCTAAAATAGTGTAATTTTATTAATGTGCCAAACAACATCAATTAGCAATTAAATATGCTCCTTTCAGTATTATACACACACAAGTACTAACATTAAGTTTTAAATTAATCAACAATGAATCTACATTTCGAAACTGACCCGAGATAATAGTTAAAACTACCGACGCACGTTTATCAGTTTAACCATAGACTTATAACATGTTCAACAGATCAATTTAGGGGCGTTCTGAAATGTGGGCCTTTCCAAATGTTTCGACACCAAGGTTCGAATCGGATTCGAATCGCAACGAAGCCTTGTTTGCTGAAATCACGTGACTTGGCAAGTTCGATACGCGCCCCAAATCATTGGTTCGAAACTAATTATGCGCAAATGTTTCACAGCTTCACGTTGCAGTGTTCGGAAAGCTCACTAAATTAAAAGCAAGCAGTTGCGTGAGGAAATCTTTCACCTTCACGCGAAATTCCTGTTCGCGATGATGATAGTTAAAGTACTGGATCACATGAAAAAATACTATAGTAATTTATAATAAATACTATAGTGTTTTTGAACCATACTCTAGTAAATTACTTGAATTAATTTGTTGTGGTAATTGTATAGTTGCTGTAGTAACTATAGTAATATAAACAAATGACTTTACCCAATGCTGTACTAAGTTTTCTACAACTATAGGGTATATTATACTACAATACACTACAGTTTACTGTAGTAAAAACTAAAGTACACTACAGTATTTATTACAATTAATCAGTTCACTATAGTTAATGCTACAGTATGCTGTAGTATTCATTAACAAAGTGTTGTAAATACTATAATATATACAGTATAATACAATATGGTTCAAAAACACTATAGTATTTACTACAAATTACTATAGTATTTTTTCATGTGGGCACCCACGAAAATTTGCAGAAAAACAGTAAATGTGACTGCGCCTTAACAGTTTGCAACACCGTAGGCTAGCCTATCGAATTGTCTTTCTATTAGCTTATATCACATACTGTATGTAGTTATCGGTGTGGGTGTAAACGTTGCAAAACCCATATTTGTCAATGATTTTGAATAGGTCATGAACTTGTCACTATAGGATACAGTCAATGCACATATTAAAAATAACTGTTATTGCATAAAAAAATAGAGCTACCCATAAACCCCAACTCCTTTGAGAGAGAGAAAAATGTCCTGTCTAAGCATAATGCTAAACTATCTGAATATTTGCTCAAGGCAGTGTGAGTTTGCTCACTTCTGACATGGACATTCTTAGACACTACATGCCAAAGTCAATTTGATTTCCTGTAGAGCTGCTCATGTTTCCCCACTGAGACAACAGCGGTGCGACTGAAACATAAACTGCTATCACAGAAGAGCATTCTCTAAAAAGCATCCCATGATGAGAATTTCTCCTCATTAGCGTGATCGTGCGAAAACAGCGTTACGGGTGCAAAAAGCGTCTTTGAAATGTGCTTCATACATCATTAAATCTGAATCACTCGTGCTGCTTTTGGAACTTTGTGGCCTGCCTGTTTGTGGAAAAACAATAAATAATGAATAATAAATAAATAAATGAAGACACAGACCAGACAGCCTTCAAATTACTGAAGTGGATAAGGTCGTTTTTATATTTGAAATATCATATTTTATTTAGATGACTTTTGCAGTCACTGTAGCACAGGACTCATGTTAGTTTAAGATGATGAAGATGCAGCAAGAGAAAGACAAAAACTTCTCTCCACAGATATGCCGTGGGATCCAAAAGAGTGAAATGCCTCTGCTTTAGTGCATTTTCATTACAATTTATTGTCAGCATCACAATTTGAGTGGCACATGAAAATCTGACTGTACAAAAAAATGCATGAACAATGTCCCTCGTTTACTTGGAAAGTAGAGCACGGTCTGACATAGTGCTGCTTCATTTTGAAAACTAAAATCCCCAATTTGTTATTCCTAAATTGAAATGGAAAAGAAAACATCCCAGATTTTCACTGTGGCCTCATTCTTCTGAACCTCTTCTGAAAGTGATGTGCTCTTCATTTCAAACCTGGAAGTATACTGTGGGAGGAAAGTTGACATCAAAATACACTAAAGCCATTTAAGAATAGCTCAGAAGGTGTTTGCTTTTCTCTTTTTTTAAGGTGTAGTACATTTAAATCTCGCTGTACTACATACCATTTAATATCTCAGTGGGTAAATTCATGGATTAGCCAAATGATTACAGGCAAACCAAGCCTAAGCTTAATGAGTTATTAATGCCTACGCAGAGGATTTTGTGAAATTAGGTTGCAACTCTTAGACACAAGATGATATTAGGTTCATCCAACTCAGTATTTGTTAATTGCCGGGAGGCTGTGGAAATGTGTTTTACAGTTTGCATTTGAATAAATGCAGTGCAAATATTTATTTTCATGCAGTTCTTCATGTACAACTGAAGGATGTGATTTGCAATACCAAACAGAATTGCAAAAATAATGACTGTACCAATCAAACACCGTACTTTTGTTGAAAATACTTTATTTTCCAACATTGCAAAACCCATATCTGTCAACTATGATTTTTAACTTGAATCAATACATGTCTCAAAATATATTTTACTGCATGTATTATACAGTTTGCATTTTAATATTTATTTGCACGTAAAGCTGTTGTTTTCCTTTGCCGCTTGCGACCAAACAGAAATTGCAAAAATAATCAAACATCTTCCACTGGATTTCCAATTGCAGTTTTGTTTGGTTCCTCTAGTGGCTCAGAAATAAAACTCTGCACATTGAAGTGTGTACAATTCAAAAAGCATATTTTAATAGTCCTAAAAACACGTGCCTGTTATTCAAAGCTATATTTTTCAACTATTGCTAGGTTAAAGTTTATGTGTATATCCATGTCTGACTTTTCTTCCATTTGCATTGGAGGTTTACTTTTGTTGAAAATGCCTCATTATACTTCAGTTGGACCTTAAGGGCAAATCTACTGTGCCTTCAGCTGGTGACCAGCAGAGACACGAGAGCTTACACGAGACCCAGCACGCGAGCCGCCCACCAGCGGCAAGGCATGATGACCCTGCAAACCTGCCGACAGCCGTGGTAGTTGTAAGGCCACGGCCAGTAGCCCCCGAGAGGCTCACAAACACGCTCGCAATGGGTGTAACTGCGATGACATTCTGTACAACAAATGCCACGATGGTCCAGCATGGGATCGAACACCATGGGCCCCTCTGAACCCTCCTGATTCCGCTGGAGAGAGAAGAGAAAAGAGATGGTGAGCAGAGCGCTGTGAAATTATTTCAGTGGGGCAGCAATTCTGGTTCACTCGGTGCTTGTTTTAAAAACGTATTATTTCTTTGTACGATTATATGTTAGTCTTGTGCTGTAGTTTGTACTGTGCAAAAGGTTTTTCGAGAGAAGTCTGTTATGCTCATCAAGGCTGCATTTATTTGATTAAAAATACTGTAAAATTGTGAAATATTATTACAAAAATACAGGAATATATTATATACATAGAATAGCTTAATTTATACATAATTTAAAATAGCTGTTTTCTATGTGAATCTATGTTAAAAATGTAATTTATTTCTGCGATCAAAGCTGAATTTTCAGCATCATTACTCCAGTCTTCAGTGTCACATGATCATCAGAAATCATTCTAATATGCTGATTTGCTGCTCAACAAACATTTCTGATTATTATCAATGTTGAAAACAGTTGTGCTGCTCAATATATTGATGGAAACGGTGATACATTTTGTTTTTCAGGATTATTTGATGAATAGAATGTTCAAAAGAACTGACAAGAAAGTGTCACTTTTGGTCAATTCAACTTGCGAAATCCACAAAATATTAAGTAGCAAAAATGGTAATAATTAAATTAATTAAAATAATATTAAATGGATTAAAAATATGTTAACAATTGTTATATTAAAAGCAGCAAAAATGGTTATATTAAAATAGAAAAAAGTTATTTTAAATTGTAATAATACTTCACAATATTACTGTTTTTACTGCATTTTTGATCAAATAAAGGCAGCCTTCACTCTTCAAAATAAAGGTGCTTAAAAGGTTCTTCACAGCGATGCCAAAGAAGAACCATTTTTGGTTCCACAAAGAACCATTCAGTCAAAGGTTCTTTAAAGAACCATCTCTTTCTTACCTTTTTGTAATCTGAAGAACCTTCTTTCGCGCAAATAACCTTTTGTGATACAGAAAGGTTCTTCAGATGTTAAAGGTTCTTTATGGAACCATTTAGACAAAAACGGTTCTTCTATGGCATCGTGAAACCCCTGTAATTTTTAAGAGTGTTGGTGAGGAGAAGAATCTGAATTATTCCAAACATTTGACTAGTAGTGTGTGTATATTTATAGCATGTTTATGCATGACTTTAATAATGAAGGCATTGCTCACATGATAAGGGTTTTCAGGGTTATAATCGGGCCCCGTCGGCCGCTCATCCTCTCTGGCTGGACTCGTGGAGTTTCGACGTCTCGCCTGTTGTCGATTTAATCCACCTGTACTCTGCCGTCTCACTCGCGTCACACTTCTCCTCTTCCTCAATGCTTCAGAAAGAGCCAGCAGAGAGAGAGAGTGAAGATAAGCAGCACTGAAGAGCGAGGCATTTCTGAGCTTTAGATGATAATCACTGCCTCATTCACAAATGTCACGGTCAGTGTGTAATGGCCATCGAATGTGGATCTGTTTTGCATTAAATATCCCACCTGGGATCAATAAAATGTATGTATTTGTATCTAAAATAAAACATGTTCATGTGCTGTATGAACTCAGCTAACAGGAAACATTCTCAGAACGTTCTGGCAAGGTTCTCTTAAAGTCACAAACAAACATTCTTCCAGTAATGTTAATACAACGATCATTCAAAGTTATCTGGTCTTTAATAATGCTTGGACAAAAACGTTATTTATACATTGTTCAAGGAACGGTTTTATTTTTTTCTGAAACGTTTACGTTGGACATTTGTCTAATGTTTTCTAAACTTTACTACTAGCTACTTTTCAAAACATTCAACATTCGAAAATGTTCCAATAATGTTTGTAAAGGTTCAAATGGAATGTTTCATTAATGCTGTTTGCTAACCTTTGCATGTTATTACTCGTTTCAGAACGTTCAGAGAACATTCAAAAGTAATGTTTCCATATGTTTGCAATAATAAAATGGAACATTCCCTTAACGTTCCTATAGCCAACAAAAACATTCTGAAATAATGTTTTCATAACTTAATGGAATGTTCTTAGAACATATTCTGGGTGTTTGGCCTTTAATAACGTTCTCAAAACGTTAGCACAAAAATATTATTTATACATTATTCATGGAATGTTCTAAACATTTTATTAAACATTTAAACATTTTAGTTGGACATTCATCAAACGTTTTTAAGTGTTTTTAATAGTGCTGTCAAATGATTAATCGTGATTAATCGCATCCAAAATAAAAGTTTTTGTTTACATAATATATGAGTGTGTACTGTGTATATTTATTATGTATATATAAAAAAAGACAAATATTTTGTTTATATATATTAAATATATTTATATATATATATTATAAGATATAATAATATATGTAAATGTATTTACATGTATTTTTTTTTCAAAATATATACTGTATGTGTGTGTATTTATATATACATAATAAATATACACAGTACACACACATATATTATGTAAACAAAAACTTTTATTTTGGATGCGATTAATCACGATTAATCATTTGACAGCACTAGTTTTTAATTGTTTCAGAATGTTCAAAGAACATTCAAAAGTAACATTCCCATAATGTTTGCAAAATGATAAAAAACTTTTCTAAAACATTTAAAATATTCTCAGCTAACAAAGGTGTGTATAAGGCCGAGTTCACTGCACGATTTAGCCTGATTTTTCACTCGCCGACAGGTTTTGCGAAATCGCCGACAAATGCCCGAAATCGGAGGCAAATCGGTGCTCGTTCACACGAGTGACAATCACGCAGTGTGAACTATCAAAGACGTGATCTGAGGGAATTGCCGACACGTCGCCGACACCCGTGAAATATTTGGCATGCTAAATATCTGGAGCTGTCGGCGATTCACAATCACACTCTGTGAAATGAGTTCTGACTGAAAAACACATCGGCGATGACCTACAGCCAATGAGAGACAAGATACAGGGCAGCGGGAAGTAAGGGGAGGAGTTATATGAAACGTAGTTTGCGGACCAGTGTCCGCAATTGGACGCCGGTTGTTTTTTATGCAAGCAGGTTGAAGCGACCCCAATAACTGATATTTAGGCCCTGGAATGTGATTTGCACCAGGAGAACCCTGCCAAATAATTGTGTATTTTACCCCCCGAATGCGATTTTTACTGGGAGACCCCCTCGAAAGCAATTGGGCTTTTTTCAGGCTAGTTTTGAGTAGTAATTGGGCGGGTTTTTGTAGCAAAAACCTGGCAACCCTGCACCAGACAGAGCTGTCAGCGATTCTTCCTATTGTGAAGTCATGCAATGTGAAACCCCCTGTCACCGATCCAGCGTGCAATGTGAACACAGCAACAACTGAACGCTACCCCAGATAGTCACGCAGTGTGTAAACAACGGCGATCCGACGAGTTTGAAAATCATGCAGTGTGCACTCGGCGTTACATGCATGCTTTGTTTCTGTCTCATTGTGTTTTCCCCATGACCTAGTTTCTCAGTCTGATTAATCATTCTGTTCACCTGTTGCCTCGTTAATTAACTCATTAGTTCCTTTCTTTAGTTCTCCCTTTGTCTCTGTCCGTTCTCGTTGGTTATTGTGTTTGATATGTGTCTCTGAGTTTGTTATTAAAGTCTATTTCCAGTTATTCTTCTCCATCGTGCGAGTGCTTTATACTACCAAAATGTTACAGTATGTTCTAAGAATGTTTTTGCAAATGTTCCCATGAAGTCCTGGATGTTCTCTGAACTTTCAATACGTCCAGGTTTTAAAAATGTTTTTATGCAAACGTTAAGGGAACTTCCATTTCGCAAACATTATGGGAATGTTGGTTTTGAATGTTCTCTAAACATTCTGAAACAAGTAGTAACATTTAAAAAAAAAAAAAAACAATGTTAGTTGAAGGTACAGTATAGTTAAAATGTTTCAGAAAAGCATTCCATGAACAATGTTTTTGTGCTAACGTTTGAGAACTTTATTAATAACTGTGATTAAACATTCTATTAACGTTACTGGAAGAATGTTTGTTCATAACTTTGAGAGAACCTTGCCAGAACATTTCCAGTTAGCTTGATGAATGACATTATATGGCTTATATTGAACTATTAATCACACAATATAAAAAGCAATCCTTTATCATAGTATTAACTTGCACTTCATCATTGCTCTTCACGTGTTGCGGGTTTATTAATGGAAATGCAATGAAACACCTCTGGAGTTTGCAGGATGATGCCAGTAAATGGGAAGGTCTCCACAGAATCTCAGTATTTCAGGGCTCAGAAAACTGACGTCCTTCAGTGGTTCTTCAGCTGCGATCCAGACCAGAGACCCCACGTCAGATTTCACCGCCGCAGCGTCAGCCTCCTATTGGTGATTAAAACACAACAGTTGACTGAACACTGAAACCTGAAACTTCCAGATTAAAAGATGTATTTTGCAAGTGCAATGTGGATATGCAATGAAGTTATAGATGTATTTAATAATATAAACTATTCATTTTAATAGAACTGATAGAATAGAATTATTAATAATTACAGACATTTAATAATTTAATAATAGAAAATGACTACTTGTAAGTGCTTTTTGAACACAAAACCAGCTAAACCTTAAAGGATTAGTTCACTTCTGAATTAAAATTTCCTCATAATTTCCTCACCCCCATGTCATCCAAGATGTTCGTGTCTTTCTTTCTTCAGTCGAAAAGAAATTAAGGTTTTTGAGGAAAACATTCCAGGGTTGTTCTCTATATAGTGGACTTCAGTGGGGTTCACTGGGTGGAAGGTCCAAATTGCAGCTTCAAAGCGTTCTACACGATCCCAGACGAGGAATAAGGGTCTTATCTAGCGAAACGATCGGTCATTTTCTAAAAGAAATTACAATTTATATACTTTTTAACCTCAAACGCTCATCTTGTCTAATTCTGCGTGAACTCTGTAGTGTTGTGTCGTTCTTGAACGATTCGTTCGGGGAGTGATTCGTTCAGTCGCGCATGCGCAACATCATATAGGTATCTGAGCCAGAAAGAGAATTGATTAGTTCATCTCTCGAGTCTTCGGGTTCGAGTCGTTCGTTCATCAT
>JADLZM010009412.1:604221-646002 GCA_018148995.1 Sinocyclocheilus maitianheensis
GTTTGTAGTGTGATCAACGTTTGCGTAAGTAGTAGACGTGTTAGGGAAGTAACACGTAACATTTTAATTATATTTTGATCAAATGAACGAAATGACTCGAAAAAAGATTTGTTCATTTTGCTGAACGAGACTCAAAATGATCCGAACTTGCCATCAACTAGAACTCTGTGCATTCCGGTTCATGACATCTCATTTTCGTTCAAAATTGTCCTAGATCGCTGTTTTACAGTTTTTTGTAAAGGGCGTTTGACCTTCTTTGCACGTTCACTTTGTAAACACTGGCTCGGTACTTCTGCAGCGATGTAGGACGATTTTGAAGTTGGAGGAGAAAATGAGATGGGAGTTTTTCGACCTACCCTAACTGTTTCGAATGGAACTGCACAGAGTACGCATGCGCATTGCAAAGCTACACAAGACAAGCGCTTGAGGTTAAAACGTATATCATTTTTATTATTTTTTAGAAAATGACCGATCGTTTCGCTAGATAAGACCCTTATTCCTCGTCTGGGATCGTGTAGAACGCTTTGAAGCTGCAATTTGGACCTTCCACCCAGTGAACCCCACTGAAGTCCACTATATAGAGAACAACCCTGGAATGTTTTCCTCAAAAACCTTAATTTCTTTTCGACTGAAGAAAGAAAGACATGAACATCTTGGATGACATGGGGGTGAGGAAATTTTAATTCAGAAGTGAACTAATCCTTTAAAGGCCTGTTCAAACCAAACACGCTAATTATAGTGATAAAGATATACTTCTGAAGGATATGCAAGCTTGATTCTGCCACAGAATTTAAAAAAAGTGAAAAGTAATTGCAGTTTACATTTCGTCACTCCACACCACGTCTATAACGATCATGACACAGAGGAGCGATGAAATCCCTTTCATATTGTTTTTTCCAGCTGATGAACAATAAAAACATTGACAGCCAATCAGAATCCATTCTGCTTCAATGAGCTTGAAGTGCTCAACAAAACTGCAGCGTGGGCTTATAATAAACATAACATTATTGTGCGTTGGTGTGGACACTAATAGTTAATCGCTAGTCTTTTTAGTTATCATTTTCAGTGTTAATAACTTTTAACACCTTGATCCTGATATAAAAGCATTAGCTCAACCAATGGCATGAGTCTGGGGGCGGGGCTATCCGTTTGACAGACAGCAGATGGGGGCGTGGCCAGAAAAGCTGTATGAAATTCTGTTTAGAGAAGCTGATGGTGCCGAAATGACACACTTTGGCTGTAAGCAAACATTTTGAGATGAAAAATCTGTGAAGAGTTTAATGAGAAAGGTTATACGTACTGTATTCGCAGTTATAGCTAATTACATTTAATTTAGCCTGATAAACATATTTTCCCCAATTTAGTCTCATTTATATGATTATTCATGTAGCAGATGCTTTTATCTGAGGTTTATGAAACATGATGGACATGTAGATTAATTTCTGCAGGACTATTTTTAGACATCACCAATTTCATTCATATTTCATCAGAGTGAAATGCAGATATGGTCAGAATAGCCAATGTATAGTTAATAAATGAAACTTGAGTCTGATGTGTAGAATGAAGCAAGCAAGAAAGACTTTAATGGTGATTATGTTTCTCACCTCAGAAAGTTCAGATCTGACTTGTGATTTGATGTAACACTTCTCTTTTCCAGGAAACTTGACTGCTGTAATGCCCTGTAAAAGTGTGAAAATAAATGAGTTATTTTATGAACAGCTCTGAAATGAGACAAACAGGTTTATTATGTGCTACTCACGGCTTTGTAGTCTTGAACTTCCACAATTTTCCCATCTGCAGCATCTGAATCGTCTTCTATCTTTATATCGATGTTACTGTAGTGAGTGCTGATCACCTGTCGACATTAACAGACCAGAGTTAAGGTCGTTTTTTAAATTAAGTGAGTTTTTGCTTCAAACAAGAAAAATATCTGAATATAGAGTCAGAAAAATAAACTTAATTGAAAGGGTTTACAAGATTCTTTTTCTTGCCCCATTGTCAGATATTTGTTCTTCTTTTAAGAAAAAACTCACTTAATTTTGGTGCATTTTTTCAGAAAACAAGACTTAATATCTTCATCGTCATTTTGCTGCTCTGGTAAATGTATCTTGATTTAAGAATGTTGAATTTTTACTGGAAAACAAGACAAAATATTAAATTAGAAAATCATTTTTGCAGTGTTTGTTATTTGAAAACTCTGAAATAAAATAGAATATAAAAAAGTAACTAAAACTAAAATTAAAGGAAAATGTATTATATTATACAGACATATATAAAAAAAGAATAATGATAAAAATGACAAAAACACAAAATTAATAAAAAAATTAACTAATATTAAAATGAATAGAAGTATAATATGTAAAACTTGTTATTTCAGCTATTATTTCAATAATTTCTTATTTTGCTAAAGCATAAATAAAAAAAAAAACTGTGTGTGTGGTTATTAAAATTCTTTTTAAAATAAAAAAATAATATTTAAAAATGTTAAGATTAAAAATAATATTTTTATATTTAAAAAAGAATAAAAAAGACAAAACAACAAAATTAATTAAAAAAACTAAACCGTTTTAAAATGAATAAATGAATATAAATAAAATGTTAAAAAATATTTAAGCTAGTTGCTAGTTTTACTTGTTAACTATAGTAACTAAAACTAAAAACGAAATAAACATTATTAAAAACTTTATAGGCATATAACCCCCTCCCCCCCCTCTAAAACTACAAAAAAATGACAAAACACATGAAAAAATTACTAAAATTTTAATGAAATTTAAAAAAAATAATAATAAAAACTTATTCAAAATATTAATAATAATAAATAAAATAATCAATCAATCAATAAATAAAATAATATCTCAAAATAACACTGCAACATACAAATATTACATCTTTTAATCCAGTGGTTCTCATCAGGGAGAAACGATGCTAAATGGAAATAATAAAACCAACCATCATGCATACTTGTCAAAAGGAGGAGAAAATGCTTCCAAAATAAAGTAAATTAGTAGAAATAATAATTTGTGAATTTTTTTTTTCTTTTGTACATTAATCAGTTTTGGGTTACCACTTAATCTGCGTCCTGAAGCAAACCGACTGTAGTTGTGAACCACTGATTTATTCCATATGAAACATACTGTATAATATTGGTGCATTATTTTGTGCAGTGGTCCAGCAGGTGGTTTGCTCACGGCTGCAGCTCTTACTGGCCGTTTGTGTTTGTGTTGGGAAGTGATGCATGCTGATCTGTTTGCAGTGTTAACACTGCATGATTATAACCCAGCACACAGACCTCTTTGTTTGCCGTCTTTAACCTGGCCGATTTTTTTGAAATGCCAGAGGTGCCTGAAATCAATGCACACTGATGGCTGCAAATGCAAACACGCCGCTGCCTGCTTCATTGATCATTCCTGACACTTTGCAATTTAAATATTCTCATTCCAACTCAGACCTACTGTGCTTTAAATATCGACACGTCTGCGCTATTGCATCAGCATGCATTTGAGAGCGAAACGGTGTGATTATGCAATGCCGAATATTAAAAATGTATACTTTAAATATAGCAGTGTTACAAATGCATGCATGCAAATTAAAACCCTAAACACGGAACAATTTGCTGCACATCAAGCAAAAGTTTTATTATTACACAGTTAACTCGTCACAATAAATTATGTCATTCCACCTCATCAATAATAAACTTTGATTAGCCTTTAAGGAGTTCAAGTTTTAGCTTTAGTGGGCTGAATTTGATAGATGCTCCCAAAAGTGATATTTTTGTGTAGGAGGTTGCTGAACAGTTGCCCTAATTTTGAGCCAAACTAGTTTAGACTACTGTACTGTCTGGTCTGAGACACTTACTTCTTTCTCGCTGACTTTCCACAAGCAAAAAGCTCCAATGCCTCCAAAGAGCAGCAGAACGGCGCCGGCGATGAAGGCTACAACCGCCGTCGTCTTCACACGCACAAACCCTCTGGGCTTCAAGCTACTGTAAGCCTTATTAAACACACATCGTTGGATTATAGACACAAATCAAGTGTATCAGACGCATAATGTGAAGTTTAAGGATAAAATGAAAGCATCACGTACCTCAAAAGGAACTTTTTCGGATGTTTCCTCCATGGCGTTCTGGCTTCTACTGAAAGCAGAGCTTTGTGACTTGGTGGAGCTTCTCTCAAGTTTCTGTCATGTAGGTGAGAGAGAGGAAAAATTCGGGCAAAACAAACAAGGTCCCGGAGAAACCCAAGCCTGGAATTCCTCTCTGGGGATTTTCTGTGGCCTGAGAAAACAGTGCTGAGACACGCTTCAGACTATTCATGCACATTTGCAGTGAATGTGTGTGAATTGACAGGCAAAAGAGGCCCGGTTGACCTGAATTCACTGCTGTAAATCTATGGGACGCTTTCAAAGGCAACATTTATTTTTCAATTCAACAAAAGTCAAGTAATGTTCTTCAGTTTTACCAGGACTGGATCTGTATAAGGTCTCATTTATGTACACTAGCAGTCAAAAGTTTGGACACATCACTCATTTTCATGACTAATTTCACTTTTAAATAACAGTAAACTGATTAAAGTACTCAAATAGAGGTCTGGGAGTGATGTAGTGATAAAAACGTGTGACACAAATGAAGATTCTTATATTTCTACTTCTTCTTTGTCGAGTTTACAGCTTTTTTTCACTATGAACATTCGTTAGCCAACTTCATCAGGTGCATCATGGGATGCTTTTTAACACTATTGAAGAAGAAGCATGCGTGAGAAAAACTAAAACTAATACCATTCAAAAACTTTTTTACAGGCTCTAACAATAATATTAATAATAAAATAGAAAAAAATTATATATATATATAAAAAAATATATATACATACATATATATATATACTGTATATATTAATTTTTTTATATATTTCAGCTGATTGCAAGGGCAACATTTTTTATTTTCATTTTGTTTAACTAAATGATGTACTAATCTGTATAAGGTCTCATTTATGTACACTAGCAGTCAAAAGTTTGGACACATCACTCATTTTCATGACTAATTTCACTTTTAAATAACAGTAAACTGATTAAAGTACTCAAATAGAGGTCTGGGAGTGATGTAGTGATAAAAACGTGTGACACAAATGAAGATTCTTATATTTCTACTTCTTCTTTGTCGAGTTTACAGCTTTTTTTCACTATGAACATTCGTTAGCCAACTTCATCAGGTGCATCATGGGATGCTTTTTAACACTATTGAAGAAGAAGCATGCGTGAGAAAAACTAAAACTAATACCATTCAAAAACTTTTTTACAGGCTCTAACAATAATATTAATAATAAAATAGAAAAAAATTATATATATATATAAAAAAATATATATACATACATATATATATATACTGTATATATTAATTTTTTTATATATTTCAGCTGATTGCAAGGGCAACATTTTTTATTTTCATTTTGTTTAACTAAATGATGTACTAAACTAATAACTAAAACTAAAACTGAAATAAAAATTAATAAAAAAACAAAAAGTGTACAAGTATACAAAAGAACTAATAACAATAACAGTAAACTGATTAAAGTACTCAAATAGAGGTCTGGGAGTGATGTAGTGATAAAAACGTGTGACACAAATGAAGATTCTTATATTTCTACTTCTTCTTTGTCGAGTTTACAGCTTTTTTTCACTATGAACATTCGTTAGCCAACTTCATCAGGTGCATCATGGGATGCTTTTTAACACTATTGAAGAAGAAGCATGCTCGTATATTTTCCAACCTAGACAGTGTTCCTAGGCATCACGGGCACATTCAAGAGTTCATAATTATTCAGTTCATAATAAATGTTATTTCATGGGTCATGGTAAATTAGCATTTATTGCTAATTTGATTAATAAATGATATAGTAAAAAAATATATATACATACATATATATATATACTGTATATATTAATTTTTTTATATATTTCAGCTGATTGCAAGGGCAACATTTTTTATTTTCATTTTGTTTAACTAAATGATGTACTAAACTAATAACTAAAACTAAAACTGAAATAAAAATTAATAAAAAAACAAAAAGTGTACAAGTATACAAAAGAACTAATAACAAAAGACAAAAGCACACAACAAAATTACTAAAACTGTAACTAAAATAAAAATGAGAATGGAAAATATAAAAATAAAAACGAATTTAAAATATAAATAATTAATAAATTAATAAAAACTATAATAATATCTGAATAAAAATGTTATGAGAAAATGCAGTTGTAGGCATAATTTTATTTGTCTACAAAGCTAATATTCAAGCATTTAAACAGAAGCTTGAAATATTTTTGAGATGATAATTTATGTCTTTTGACTGGATTAGACAAGGATGCAAAACATTGTAGATGTGACATTTTTTTCCTCATGTTTTCATTTCTTAAAGTCACATTTCATTTCTTTCTGCCAAGGTTATGAGTTTGATTGCAACTGATAAAATGTAAATGTGTAACTTGAATAAAAATGTAAGCCAAATGCATAAATGTAAAAGAAATAACTTGTTCATTGTAAGTGTGTTAGTTTGTTACTCATCCATTTAACCTTTTTAATGTAATGCAATTTAAATTTTTATGACAAAATTCAATTGAAAGCACAATTTATAATTGTCTGCAAAGGTAATTCAGACACCTAAAGATCGAAAAGTTTTATAATCGTAATGATGACTTATTTTTTGTCAAGGATTGTATATTTTTTCAGCTCAATTTATTTATGATCAAAATTTAATTCAGAAGCAGTTTTAAGATGATAAATTATGTCCAGAATTTTGCCTGGTTTTGTCAAAGATGCAAAACATTGTAGATTTTATCATAATTATTATGATTTTATTTCTCTTGTTTTTATTTCTTAAAGAGAAACAACTTTGCCCAGTCTGAATAAATGTTATAAAAATAAGGAAAATAAATTGAATGTGTGTTACAGTTTGTTACTCATCCATTTACCCTTTTAATCTGATTAAAATTTTCAACAAATTCCAAAAATTATTCAGAAGCCTTACGTTTTAACAGTTTTTAAGATCATAAATTGTCCAAAATGATCAAGAATGCAAAACATTGTAGATTTTACAATAACTTATTTTATTTATCACTTATTTCATAAGTAAACATTATAAAAGTGGTAACATGTGTAGCTGTAAAAAAATGACATTTAATGTGTTACAGTTTGTTACAATGTGACAAAAAAAGTGACTTACAAACAAACACAATCACATTATATTCATCCAAAACATGCTATGAAAAAAACAACATGTAATATTGTTAAAAATATAATTTGTATATACAAAACATCAATGCAGTTAAAGATAATATGTACAGCAAGATTATTACAGTATATGCCAGTATCAGACTGAGGTATCAGGCTTCTGTAAATCTGCCGGGACTCTCTGTGGCGATGGGTTTGGTGGAGTGTGTGAAGACTATGTTCTCCGAGTCTTGTCTCCGCTGTGACTGTGGAGAGCAGATGTGAATGTAATCGTACTGACTCTGCTGGTCTTCTGTAAGGCTGTGCAAGGCCACGCTTCTGTTGGTCTGCGTGTCGTAACTACTCTTCTGTAGCGTGGCCTGTGAGGACGGCCTCGTCCTTGAGAAGGTCGACAGATGTCTGCTATTAACGCTCACAGACGGGCTCCAGCATCTGTCCGAGTGACCCAGGATCCTGCACTCACTGGTGCAAGCCCACAGACCTGAGGAAACACACTCCGGTAAGGATTCCTACACAACTGCCACAATAAAACTGGTAATTACAACTTTTTAAGCTCAATTCAGATTTTTTTATATCTTCAACTTCAGTCTAATTCAGTCAACAGCAATTTAAAAACTCTGAGTTTACATCTCGCAATTATGATGCTTTTTCTCAAAATACAAATATGCATGTTTATATTTCACAGTAATTCTGACTTTTCTTCTCAGAATTTTTAGTTTCTGGCAATTGTAAGACAAACTCGTAATTTGGACTTTTTTCGTGGAATTCTGAGTTTAAATCTCACTGTTCAGACTTTTCTTCTTAGAATTGCGAGTTTCTTGCAATTTGTGACATATAAACTCACAATAATCTCTAACCAATCCAATCTACAGCATTTGTGAGTTTACATCTCGTAACTTTTACTGTTTTTTCAGAATTCTGAGTTTATATCTCGTAACTTTGACTTTTTTTTCAGAATTCTGAGTTTACATCTCGTAATTTTTACTTTTTTCAGAATTCTGAGTTTACATCTCGTAACTTTTACTGTTTTTCAGAATTCTGAGTTTACATCTCGTAACTTTTACTGTTTTTCAGAATTCTGAGTTTACATCTCGTAATTTTTACTGTTTTTCAGAATTCTGAGTTTACATCTCGTAACTTTGACTTTTTTTTCAGAATTCTGAGTTTACATCTCGTAACTTTTACTATTTTTCAGAATTTTTATTTTACATCTCGTAACTTTGACTTTTTTTCAGAATTCTGAGTTTACATCTCGTAACTTCCACTTTTTTTCAGTTTTTTTTTACATCTCGTAATTTTAACTTTTTTCCTCAGAATTCTGTTTACATCTCACAACTCTGACTTTTTTCTCTGAATTGAGGTTAAATCTCATAATTTTGACTTTTTTTATTTAGAATTCTGAGTTACATCTTTACATCTTGCAATTCAGATTTTTTTTAATTAAATACTTTTTTTTATTGTGACTGAGTAATTGTGCCATTTTTTTCACAATTTATATTGTGAGTTTGTCTCATAATTCAGACTTTTCTTCTTAGAATCACGACATATAAACTCATAAATAAACTAAAAATAATTTTTTTTTTAAAAATCCAATTGAATTTTCAGCTGAATTATTGCAATTCAAGTTTTTTTAAAAATTCAAATTAAAAATAAAAATAAAAAACATTTTATCTCACAGTTCTCACTTATTTTCTTGCAGTTGTGAGCTTAAATCTCACAATTCTGACTTTTTATTTTAGAATTGCAAGTTTATATCTTACAATTGAAAATTATATATTTTACATCCCACAATTCTGACTTATTTTCTCAGAACTGCAGTTTATAAACTTGAGTTATGTTGCAAAAAACGTCTAAATTGTGTGAAATAAACTCAAAATTGTAAGAAAAAGTTAACTTTCATAGATCTGGAACATCAAAGTCCTGAATCAAATACCTTCACTTTTCTTTTTCATCAGAAAATACGTTTGTTCGACTCTTAATGTGCTCAGATGCGCGTGACTCGTGATAGGCACACTGCTCAGCTCTATTAGTGCGCGTGTAATCGCTCAGGCTCTTTGTTTCCCACAGATTAGAGTTTAACAAGGCTGCACTAGAAATGATTCAAAACTGACATTGAAGTGAAGCGATCCAATCAGCAGCTCATTAATCTGAGCACCTCTCTACTTTAACTTTGCCTCACTAATCCACACGACACCTTGTCAACACAACCATGATCCTGCAAAAAATAATTACCCTGACAATCGTCTGCGTGAGAAGCCATGCTACCAGCAACTCTGTGTCTTTATTTGTTTCATTGCTGCACTTTTATCAAGAACACAAATGATCAGTTATGTAAGACTTACTTTCTAACTGTATAAAAAACTACAACCGTCTCCTTTCTCATTAGTGTAAGACCTATATCAATGCTCCACATCCTCCAATTATTCTTTGTTTTGCGTCTTGCATCAGATCCTATTTTCAAGTAGTTTTGACATTTAACAAGATTTCGAGGCAGGCATATATATATATATATACATACAGAGCTCTGGCATGAAACTCTAGATGGCATAGTCCGATAGGTCTAACTCAATCTGACATAATGACATCATTATCACATGACACAGCTGATTGGTTCTCTCCTGTATCGGTAGCCAATGAGCTCGCTGCTCAACATTCAAATATATGACTAGTGCTTGCCGTAGCAGTGCAGCTTGCTTCAGAAACCCTCCACCTTCCCCAGCTCCACCTGTATAGATCTGCTACGAGGTGATTCATGTACGCTATATGGGGGTTATTTCATGTATGTTATATGAATAAGATAACAGCAGCACGTTGGGGGTGTATTGGCAGTAGTAAGTCTCGGTACTTGCTCTGCCGCCGCAGCAGCAGCGTAGCAGATCTATTCCGCCAAGACCAAATACATTAACATTGTCATGTACATTACCATGCCAATCCCTAACACATCCTTGCTGAATAAAAGTTTTAATTTCTTTAAAAAAAAAAAAGAATAAAAATGTACTGACCCCAAACTTTTGAACGGTAGTGTATATTGTTAGACACAACAGCACAACAGTTTCCGGCACTGATAATAAATCAGCATATTAGAATAATTGAAGACTGGAGTAATGATGATGAAAATTCAGCTTTGCATCACAGGAATAAATTAAATTGTAATGTATATTAAAATAGAAAAATGTTATTTTACATCATAATAATATTTCACAATATTACATTTTTTCCTGTATTTTTCAAATAAATGCAGCCTTGATGAGCAGAAGAAACTCCTTTAAAAAAAATTTAAAATCGTTCTGATCCCAGACTTTTGTATTATTATTATTATTATTATTATTATGAGAATTCTGCACAAATATCAAATATATTACCATTTTGGACATGTATATACATAATAATATATTATGTATAGTAAATAGTTCTGAGTATGTCAGGCAGATGAGTTGATTCTAACCTTTATATGACGTGTAGTCTTTCTTGAGGCCTTCACTGATGTCAGAATCACTGTCATTAGCATCACTGTCTCCTTTTCCGCTGTCTTTGCCGCTGATCTGTGGGTCTCTGACTGCGATGGTCATCATAGAGTTTCCTTTCCAGACCGTGATGGGTCGAGCATTGTCTTTACCATAACCAGGCAAAGTGGAGTATCCCTGTGAAAACACAAGAAGCAAAGCTCATCCTCTCTGCTTTTCTGGAATGACATGACGGTGAGTAATTAATGACAAGACTTTTCATTTTGTTGATAAACTACTGTTACTGTTACTGTCACATTGCTTTGTGCAGTTTTTTTTCTATTGTTGGTCTATTTACTAATAGTTTTTTGGCCATTTGTTCACATCTCACTGCATTTTCAGTGCCTTCAGCTAAAGCATTGCATTTTTAAAACAACATATGAAGTTAAAACAGATCATTAAAAAAAAAAACATTTCAATTCCAATGTGTTCAATTGAGTTGGATTCCATTGCGCTACTTTTAGCTGTTTTTAATGCAAGTAGTGCATTGTGTTTGTACGCCTCCTTCGGCCATTGCATCATATCTCTGTTTTTCAGGGTTTCACACAATGAGTGTTGTTTTTTAAGACAACATATCAAGTTAAAAACTGATTTACCTGTTTTATTCCTTTGCATCAGTCTCCTCTGTTGTTATTTTATTTATTTATTTGAATTTTGGCCTGTTGTTATGTGCATCAGACATACATTTTTGGCTGTTGCATCACTTTTTAATATTCTTTTTTTTTACAAAGTGAGCATTGCATTTTTAACATGGGGTGTCGATTTAAGCAGTTAAAGTCAGTGTTATTTCAGTATAATTGAGATGATATTATAGATTTTATTCATATTTGAATCTGTTTTTATTTTTCTATGTTCTGTTTTCATTTTAATTTTAGTTAAAATTTTAATATAGTTAAAGTTTTTCATTTTTGTGTGATTTTGTCATATTTTGTAGTTTTTGTATATGTTATATATAAGTATTTTAATTACTTAAAACTTAAATTTTTTATTTTATATATATATATATATTATATATAATTAAAGTTTTAAGTAATTAAAATGTGAAATAAAATGTTTTTCCTATTTATCTTGTTGCACTTAACATTTATTTTTTTCCAAGTAACGAAAACGCTTTTTGATGGTTTTAGATTTGTTAACTATAATAACTCTAAATTTGATCCCAATCCATCAGTTGTTATAATAATTTTTGCTCTTTTGCACCATTTTATTTATTGTTGCAAACATATATTATGGACGGTAGTGTATATTGTTAGACACAACAGCACAACAGTTTTCGTTTAAGCGTTGCATTGCATCTCACTTTTTTTGCTTGTCAATCTGCATTTTTGGAAAAATTCTTATTATATGTAGGCTACATATATATGAGATGCACGTCTTTGTTCACCGCAAAGTTAACATTTTGAAAAATGTTTTGTTCCATTCCTTTGCATTCCACCTGCACTGTTTTGCATTGGCCTGTGCACGTGCATCAGATGAACGTCATTGGCTTTCTTGTCTTGCGTAATTAGCATTGCTTTTCGAGCCCTGTGTTGTGTTCAGCTGTGCTCCGTCGAGCTGTTTTTGAATGCATGTCCTGTGTGAACGGCCCCTCAAACACACACACACACAGAAAGAAACAGTCACCACTTACATCTATTTCCCCCGCCACACTCCTGTATTTGCTCTTGAAAGTCTGTGGGGTTTCGTTAAAAACTTCGCCCGTCGCCTGCACGCTGTTGTGTAGTTTCTCAGGTGTGCCGATGACAGTCGTGGAGTGAAATGCATGCGTGTCGAACACATTGGCAGTCTGGCTGGAGATCATCGACACGGCGTTGTGCTCTTTAGCGTAAGGAATATCCACTGCGTCTGGGAGGTTAGCTTGTCTCTTCTGACCGTTTTTGCGACTTTTGCATAGTATGAACGATAAAATAGCCAAAAACAGCAGCGAGGAACTCGTCAAAGCCAAGATTAAAATAAGCGTCCATTGTTTTGGTTCGCCGTCCTCTCTTTCGTCATAAAAATTGCCGTTTGAGGGCGCAGACTCAGTTAGGGTGAAATGAATCGTAGCTGTTGAGGTTAGCGACGGGTGGCCGTTATCGTTAACCGTCGCTAAGACTTTCCATAAATCGTACTCGTCGTAAGCGATTTTGCGGTTGATATATATTTCCCCCGTATTCGGATCGATGGCGAAACCGAAATCGCCTCCATCGTAGAGTTTGTAAGTGAGCTCCGCATTCAAACCGGCGTCTGAATCTTTCGCCACGATTCGGGTCACGATATAACCGGGTGGCGCGTCTTTGGGAAGCTGGATTTCGGCAGATCCGTTGACGAGCGGCGGTTGCGATATCGAAGGCACGTTGTCGTTCTGATCGACCACATTGATAATCAGTACTGCGTTGTTGTGAAGTTGCGGCCATCCTCGGTCGCTGGCCTGGACGCGAAGATCTAGCCGCTTCGTGACTTCGTAATTAAAACTTTGCAAGGCGTAAACGTTTCCCGCTTGATTCATAATAGCAAACCTGGAGACGCTGTTGGTGTCCGAGTCAAAAAGCTCATAGGTTATTTCCCCGTTAAGCCCAGAATCCTGATCGCTGGCTAAAATCGTAGTGATGTAGGTACCTGGAAGTTGATTCTCCTCAATGAAACCTTCATATATCTTAGCGCTGAATGTCGGCGCATTGTCGTTGACGTCTGTAAGCCGTATAATGTAATGAGTTACCGTGCGTAACGGCGGTACACCGAAATCCTCAGCCACTACAGTCAAATTATACTCCGCGATCTTCTCTCTATCCAGAGGAGCCATCGTGACTATCGTGTAGCTCCCTTCATACGCTCTTTTAAGCCTGAAGTTTCCATGTCCGCCGTTCAGAGTGCAGCTCACTTGCCCGTTCGCTCCAGTGTCCTGGTCTTTGATGCTGATTAAAGCCACCAGGATGTCTGGACCTGTAGCTTCGCTAACATGCGCAACACCATCTGTTACTGACGTGATGGACGTGATGATGATTTCAGGCGGGTTGTCGTTCACATCTCTGATGTTGATGATGATTTTGCACATTGAGGGCACAGGATTGTGTCCTAAATCGCTGGCTTGCACGTCAATTTCATACGTGGTCTCGTCTTCGTAATCCACAGGGCTCTGCAAAGTCAAATGTCCAGTTTTGTAATCCAGTTTAAATAGCTGTCTGATCTCTGTTGTGACTTGTTTGCCAAATTCATACACGACCTGTCCATTGAGACCTTCGTCCGGATCGAGAGCGTTCAAGTCCAGCAGTAGCGAATCAACAGGGGTGTCCTCTGGCACATCTACAGAGTAATGGTTGTGGTCAAACAGTGGGCTGTTGTCATTAGCATCCTTCACTTTGACGGTGACATTAGTGGCGCCGCTTTTCGCCGGATTCCCGCCGTCTGCCGCCACGAGTTTGAGCGCGAAAAAAGCGCGGGATTCGCGGTCGAGCTCTTTGACCAGCACCAACTCCGCATATTTAACCCCATCCACTCGCGTTATGACATCGACGCTAAAGTGAGCGTTCTCGCTCAGATGGTAGGTTTGGACAGAGTTCGAGCCCACGTCTGCGTCCTCGGCGGCGTCCAGCGCGACGCGCGTCCCAAGCGCCGCGCTCTCGGAGATCTCGACGGTGCACTCGGCACGCGGGAACACCGGTGAGTTGTCGTTTACGTCTAGCACTTCCACCTCGACGTGAAAGAGCTCGAACTGCTCGGCGGACACGAAGGCGACGTCAAAAGTGATTACGCACCGCGGGTTGCGCTTGCAGATGCGTTCGCGGTCGACGCGCTCCTCCACCGTAAGCCTCCCGTCGCTTTCCCTGAATCGGATGAAGGAGCCGGTGGAGGGGCTCATGAGCTTAAACCTGATTCCGGGGAAAGTCCTGCGCGTTTTGTCCGGGGTCCAGGTTACATTGCTGGCTAGAGTTCCTATGACCGTCGGCGGTCGGACCTCCTCGTATATCTTATACCTCACCGTTCGTTCCTCAGAAACGACCTGTGACAGCAGCGAAATGCATATCAGCGTACCTGCAAATATCCGCGCGAATAAAAGTCCTCGCTCCATGTTAGCGCACCTGCGCGCGGAGAGAGTCGCGCTGTTCACCAGGTTCTCTGAACTGAAGCGCAAAGTCACTTGTTCCGCGCGCAGCTTCTTCTCTGACCCCTCCCGCGACAGACTCACGCGCCAGTGACATTTACAATGCACACGAATGACCAATACACCTTCGCACAGGTCTGATGCACGCGGGAACGAACGCGATATTCAATGCATTATAATGAAATTGAAGGGAATATTCAGTAGGCTACTGTAGGACACGGGATTTGTGCGCGCATGTGGGGAGGGTGACAGGACAAAGAAAAAGACATTTCATTTTCTCTCTCCTATTTGAATGGACAGGGAAGGACACTGCTTTTTTAATACATTTGCTGTAGAAACTTTGTTTGTTTGACTGTCCTTTAGAATGGGAATATTATTTAAATATATATTGACCTAATTGGAGTCTGTTTGAAAGAAATGAGTATGCATATAAGCTTAAAATGTCTCCAAACGTGGACCGAATTGGCGTTGTGTGAGAATGAGGATGGTGACGTGACATTTCTATCCTCAAAAAATCATTTCATCATTTGGATGAGCAGCACGTCCAATGCACAGAGTATTTTTAGCAGTTTGAAGCAGATTGTCCTGCGCTGTGACCGTCCACATCATGAACAGTGAAATACAGAAATGCATCAGTGAACAATGTGGATAGAAATGCTATTTATTGCTATGTTTGGACTACATTTCACTGTAATGTGCAGTATTATTGAGTCCTGCGGAGTAACTCAAATCAAATCTCTTTCTAAATGAGCATCTCTAGGGATCCTTGAAAATGTGGCTCAACAGGACGCAAGATAGTTTTCCAAACTTGTAAGTTAAGAAGAGGAAAAGTTGTGCCTCCTGCTATTCATTTAAGGTCTGTTTAACTCCCTCCATCTTCATTTATTCAGTCCTGTGGTGTTGCACCTCCCAAAATAGCCGAATCCCTTTAAACTTCTTCTAAAAGTACATTAACAGCATTTTCAGATTGTCTTATTATTATTTATGTGCGTTGAGTTTTCACAGCCTCATTAATTGAGAGACTACAGGGAATGTGTGCTTTATAAAAATTAATCTGTCACACTGCGGGGCCATAGAAATGAAAGTGAAAAGTTGATTAAAAGTGGTGGGGGAAAAAAATACACTTTTCCACATTCTCACAATCTGTCTGCCTTCCTCATCTGTCCATCTCTTATCACAAATCTCTCAAAGCATAACTATAATGTATTCATCTTTAATCTAAATCCAAATCTTGCCCACCGGGTGAACGGCTCCAGACGCAAGCCTGGATCTCAGTCTGGTTTTGGCCAGTTGTTAAACTCGGAAAATTGCAGTCAGATGTGCGAAGTGCTTCTAAATATTTCAGGAATTTATCGTACGCACCTATCAACCGGCGGTAAAATTTATTCCAAACATTCCAGATGATATTTCACAGAAAGCACTACACTTCTTTGGAAGTTCAGGGCAATCTTTTGTGCTTTCAAATGAATCCGAGGAGCTGAAAAGAGGTTTTTGTAGCGGGGAAAATGCTGTGCAACTGTTTGAGAGGAGATAGGGATTCCAAATTCATAGTTCGCTCACAGACATAATTCCATTTTTAATAGGACTCTAAATGCATTTGGTTTCAGGGGATATCTTTTTGCATTTTCAAGTTTGCTAATCACATCCGTCTATGACATGCTTCAAGAAACGGCACGGAAGTCGACACATAGAACTAGGCACCGGCTTCATAAAGGTTTGAAATGGGGATAGAATTATACGGCGGCGATGCCCACAGTTGGCTGATTAGTGTTCATGCGGGAGATGATTTTAAGATTCCTTCTGGACACAGTAGCGTCTCTCTCCCGGGGAAACCAAGCCTTTCTGTGAACGGCGTTAAGATTTGCAACATTTGGGAAAAATGCCACGAGAATTGTGTTTGCCAGTCTTCAGTGGCAGCTCTGATGATTATATTGAGAGAAAGAGCGAGATAGAAGGAAAATATATAAGTGACCTTTGCCTTATCAACCGTTCCATGTAAACATTTAGTTTAATGGCATTTGAATGCATGCATTTTCACATAATGCACTGAATACAAGATTGCTTGCCCTTTCTCCTTATCCACTATAAAAAAATGATTTTTCAAAGATTATTGAAGTGTGTTTTACAAGAAAATACTATTTCAGTCTTTCTACTTCAAAATTTCATGCTGAATTCAATGCGTTACATGCCATTTATGTTGCAGTGAATGGGTGCCGTCAGAATGAGAGTCCAAACATCTGATAAAAACATCACAATAATCCACAGCACTCCAGTCCATCAGTTAACATCTGGAGAAGCCAAAAGCTGAAAAAATCCAGCATTAAGACGTTTTTAACTTTAAACCATTGCTAAAACATTAGTCCATAATCCATAATAACGCTTCCTCCAGTGAAAAAGTGCATCTCTTGTTGTCTCTCGCATCAAAATCCAGCCACATATTTGTTTAGAGCTGTTTAGGCTTGTAAACGCTGCTTGATCTGTGCAGATTTCACTCCTGATTCACACCAGAACACTTTTTCACTGGAGGAAGCGTTATTGTGGATTATTACTATTTTGAATTAGCCTTTATTTTTATTTTTTCAGTTTTCATTTTTTTCTTCCCAATTTTAATATTTTTCTTAGCTGTGTTTTTATTATTTCTATTTAGCTTAATTATTTTAATTTTTATTCATTTTAGTGCTTAGACTTATTTATTCCAGTTGCCGAGGCAGCATTTCTAATTTTCATTTATTTTTAATTTAAGAAACTTTTATAATTTTTTTTGTTTAATATTTTTATTATATATTATATTTTTATATTTTCATATTTCATTTATTTTAGTTTTAGTCATTTTAGTAATTAAAAATAAAAAATACTTTTTTTCAGTCAGCATTTCTCATTTTCATTTAACTTTTTTGTTAGTTTAAGTTCTTCTTATAATATTTGTATTTTATTTCAGCTTTATTTGAATTATTAAAAATGGTTTTAGGTAACAATAACAATCATTTCCTGAAGTTAAAATCCCATTTACATTATCCATAAAGAAAGAATTTTATACTATGGATTATGGACTCCTATTTTAGCCGGAAACAATGGTTTGAAGTTAAAAACATCTTAATGCTGGATTTGTTTCAGCTTTTGTCTTCTCAAGACATTAACTGATGGACTGGTGTGGATTATTGTGATGTTTTTATCAGATGTTTGGACTCTCATTCTGACGGCACCCATTCACTGCAGAGCATCCATTGCTGAGACGCTGATGCAATGCTGCATTTCTCCAAATTTGATGAAGAAACAAACTTATCTACAGCTTGGATGACTTGAGGGTGAGCATGTTTTTTCACCAAATTGTCATTTCTGGGTGAACTATTCCTTTAAGCCATGCATCTGCAGTGCCATCATATCAAATTATACAGTCTATTTAGGATTTATTAGACTCTTTTGTATCATACTGACATATTTTGTTGCTCGTTCATACTTCAACCAGCTACTGCCTTCCCACAATGCTTCATTTCTGATTATTTTCCTGCAGGCGCTCTTTCTGTGCTTGGCCGTCTTCCATTAGCACTAGCCTCACTGTCATCCAATACAGCCTGTGTTCATCTGGGAAAAACACCTACAAAACATCAAGAAAAGAACTCAAATGAAAGAAAATCTAAGCAAAGATTTATTTCATGACCTGAATTAAGTGTGTGTTTTGACGGAGTGCAGTTTTGTGTCTCCTGCATCATTCAGAGTCGATGAGATTCACAGTGACCTTCAGTACATCATCACATTCCGTACTTCACTGTAAGCCTTTATATATCATGCATTATAAAATATTTCAATGCATTAATTAATGCATCTTATAATGAATTGTATGATCTCATGAATAATTGTAATCACAGTTATAATATTTGTCTATTCACTGTTACACCTTTAGGAAGTATAATGCATTAAAACATGTGAAAACAACCAATTTTAGATGTAACAAGGCATCTGCCAATATTATAATGTAATGTGTGTGTATATATATATATATATACATATGCGTGTGTGTGTGTGTGTGTGTGTTTGTTTTAAATGCAAGCAAATTTAATTTATTTTATGTGAAGTGGTATATACACACACACACACACACACACATATATATATACATCAATAAAATAATTACATTTGCTTGCATTTAAAAAAAATATAATATACAGGCTTTTGCTACATAATGTAGTTAGTCAAAGCT
Source organism: Sinocyclocheilus maitianheensis (assembly GCA_018148995.1). Classification (NCBI taxonomy): domain Eukaryota; kingdom Metazoa; phylum Chordata; class Actinopteri; order Cypriniformes; family Cyprinidae; genus Sinocyclocheilus; species Sinocyclocheilus maitianheensis. Next base: position 623,226 of record JADLZM010009412.1, read on the forward strand.
CACATCACTGCATTTTACATGCTTTCTGACTCTTCCAGTTTAAATTTATCCTTTTTGTAATACTGAATAAATATTTATAAAGCTGAACTGTGTTGGATATGAACTAGATTGTAGGTTTGATTTTGAGTCGGATGTTCAGGCATTTGAGGCTCAGCAGGGGCTTTTCGCTCTGACTTGAGGAATTCTTGAAGCGTCGACTGGAGACGTCTCTCAAAAACATTGGCCCTCAGTTTTCCCCGATCCCAGGTGTGCGTCGCTCTCAGGTGCGGCGTCAAGCCTTCCTCTCGTAAGCCGGGCTGGAAGTCTCTGCTTATTAAAAGAAAGATCAAAGTGAATCAATCCTCTGTTGTGTGTGAAGAGAGAAAAAAAATCAGCGTGTAGAAGTTTCAAAGGCTGCTGCACAGGTTAAATCTCTCGAGGAACATGCCTGATAATTTATTGGAGACAATAAAGACACTGAATATTTCACTTAGACCTCTTGTTCTCATTGCTTCATGAAGCCCAAGGTGTCCTAGTGTTGTCAGGAAAGATGTATGATCTGAGGATATCTGAGCGTGCAGATGGAGGATTCGCCGTCACTGTGGATTCAGACTCCACTTCATCACGCCATTACATATCACACATGATCCTCAGACACCAGCGTCAAGAGTTTGGAATAATTAGGTTGGTTTTAGTCTCTTCTGCTCACCAAGGCTGCATTTATTTGATCAAAAATACAGTAAAAATTGTGAAATACTATTACAATTTAAAATAGCTGTTTTCTATGTGAATATCTGTTCAAATGTAATTTATTGCTGTGATCAAAGCTGTATTTTCAGCATCATTCCTCCAGTCTTCAGCGTCACATGATGCTTCAGAAATCATTCTAATATGCTGATTTGCTGCTCGAGAAACATTTCTGATTATTAACAAATATTAGTCAATATTTCATAATATTATCAAACGTTTGTGTTAAGAAAGATTTGAAAAACGTAAAAGAAAGAAACTTTATTCAAGAAAGAAAAATGTATTCAGCAAGTACACATTTAATTGATCAAAAGTGGCAGGAAAGACTTATTTTATAAAACATATTACAAACACTGCAGCAAGAACATTTAAAAATATATGTATTTTTTAAAATGTTGAGATAAAAGATATCAGATAAAAGATAAAAAGATAAAAATGAATATAATTAATATTGTCATTATTTAAAATGCAGTAAATCATTAAACATTTATTTGTCCTACATGGACCTGTTGTTATAAAAGCTGCATTGTTATTAGATTTTTTTACATTTTTGAGCCAAATCTCAAAATTGTCCTACAGTGCGACTGTCTCAAGCATGGTTCAGTAAATTACAACTTTTATAAATTAAAAAGAAAACATAAAAATGTTAATAAATACCACCGGCATAATCGTACAAGTGTCTATTTTAGTAAAAATCATTTTTTTCATCCACATATTTCTGAAAGCGTAGGAATTTGATATATTTTGTCTCTGAAAAGCATGTCCTATGGTGTGACACCATATCCTGATTTTAAATCAGCCAATTACAGAACAAAATTACATTAGTTGAAGGACTCCATTCATGATCGTGTTATGAAGCCCCCTGTGAAGCCCATGACATGTGCACATGGTCAATTTCTGTCTCAGAATTGTTCAAATATTTAACTTTTTTGTAACCACTACAAAAGTGTTACGCTTTGGTGTGACACACTTAAATTATATTTTTTAATTTTAAAGAAACTGCATGTTAAACTACATAATCATGGAAAATTATGCAAATGTGTCTTGCTAACCACTAATGACAGGTTAGCTTGGTGTGTAGCAAGGTCATTAATTGACAGAAAAAGGCTGAAACGTCCTGTGGTGTGACAGAAAATGTCCACCGGTGTGACGCCTGTACTCTCACACCACAGGACAAAGATGTCACACCAGAGGACAAGGTCTCTTTAAAAATCGTTTTAAATAATTAAATAAGATTTGTTGTACTCCTTTGTAGTCTTTTTTGATCATTTCCAGTGTTCTTAAATGCAATAATTACATTATTTAAACTATTTTCTGATGTTTTTGCAGAACTTGTACTGTTATAAAGTGTCATGAAAATAAGTTTAAAATGTGGTAATTTGTTTTTGAGACAGAAAGAATTGAGGCAGAGATATTACTGGAAGAGAGAGGACATGGAAATATAGACAGAACATTAACAGGGATCCACGCAGAAGGGATGAGATCCTAAGAGAACGATGCAGAAAATAAATAGAATCAAAATGATGCCTTAAAAAGAGTAGCCATATAGTTTTAAAAAATCCATTCACATCTTAATGAATATAGTTTGAATATCAATCATATTTAGCTGTGCCACACATGTAGCAGGGGGGCTAGAAGAGTTTCAGTAACATACTGATTGACTAAGAGACTGACTTTTGTTGATGAAAATAATTTTTTGTTTTGTTTAAAAAACATGTTGATATTGTTTGTATCAAAATTCAACTTTCTTTCTCCTTTGACATGTTCAAAATTAAACAGAATTAATTTAATAACTACCATTTATGTCCTTTAGTGTGACATAATGTCCTATGGTGTGACACACATAAAAGAACCACAGATTTGTTTTTATCTCAAAATATCTTAAAAAAAAAAAAAACAGTTGAGTATTGCAATAGGGAAGATACAAATATCACTCATCTTAAAATTGTATAATTTTCAGCAGTTTTGAACGGATGACAGCAAAGTTTGTCTTGTTGTCAAAGTTTGTCCTGAAATTGTCCAACAAGTCATGGGGAAAAAAATATGTTAATTATAATTTCATATTAAATAAATAACACTATATGAAAATAAGCATCTAACAATGAAGATAAATATCTCTCATGCTATTTATACATTATTAAGGATTGTTTTTCTTAATTTTTGCTATGTCACGCCATAGGACAAATTTATGGTACAGTTCTGTCAGGACCACTATCGTCAAAGATGATTGACAATTAGCATACAGTTTGGATTGGCGGTATGGTTCTGTTCTGGGCAAGAACTTCCTGCGCATCCATGCAGCCTAGCATGGATGAGAGCAGGGAGCGCAGCAATAACCCCCCCAGGGTAAACAGAACAGAACAAACATAAATGTATTGCAGATATCGTTGAAGTTCAATAATTTTATGTACACATTTAAGAATTAGTCTGATTCAAAGGAGAATCAGAAGGCTGAATCCTGGCTGACAGAGGAGGAGCTGGGGATGGAGGAGGGTAATTAGCTATTGAGCAATGTGAAAACTGCTGATAATTCTGAGGGACCTTATATATGAATGCTTAGATAGGTGTCGTATTCCTATAGGTAGATGGGGATCAGCTGAGTCAACTGATGCGAGCTTGACTAACGTGACCTGCCAGAACTAACGCTATGTTTGATTTCAGTGAAAATGTGAAAAAAAACAATGAAAGAATTGACAAAGTTAGTGACCCTTTATATTTTTTATTTTTTTTTTTATACATTTTTTACTGCCTATTTGTCAACTACCCATATATATATATATATATACACACACATACACACATATACATACATACATATACATATACCTATATACACACATATACATGCATACATACATACATACGCACACACACACACACACACACACACACATATATATATATATATATATAATTTGTTTTAATACTTTAAATCAGTTGATTAATATATGCTAATTAATTACTATTAAAATGTGTTTTATTGCATTTGATTGTCATTTGCAATGCATTATGACAAATAGGTCAAATAGCTCAAACCCATTATGTTGAAGACCTAACTGGATTTCTAAAATAATAATAGTAATAATAACTTTTCAAATAAAGTTTGCTTTAATTTCAACATGTGAATGTTTAGTCTGATTTGTTGGAGTTGGTAGTTTTTGTCTTGTACTTGCATCCAACTTGGGTTTGGACATGCACAGGATTTGCATCTATAAACAGTTCACTCTCATAAAAGAAAAAATAGTGATTTACGGCAAAAAACATTTTTTTTACTGGAAATCACAAACATTAAAATAACATTATTAGTAGTAGTAGTATATTTCTTGTTTTAATTTATTTTAACTGGATGTACTAAAATAACTAAAAGTTAAAAAAAACTGAATTAGACATGTTTAGATATTTGTACTGTCTTTTTTTGTTGTTGTTGTTGCTGCAGTGTTTGTTACTTAAAGTATACATAAACTCTGAAAAAAAATGAAAAAACCACCCATGTACTAAATTCACTAATATTAAAACTGAAATAAAAATTAATACAAACTATACAGACGTATTTAAAAATAATAAGGAAAAAAAATGACAAAAACGACAAAAAAAAAAAACTAATGTTAATAAAATAGAAATTTATTTCAGTTATTGCAGGGCAAATATTTATTTACTAAAATAAACTGAAATAAAAATGATTTTAAATGAACCAAAACCTACTAAAATGACGAAAGCACACAACAAAATTACTCAAATTTTAACTACAAATGAAAATGGAAATTTAAAAAAATAAAAAACTGATTGAAATGACTAATAAAATCTCTAATAGCCATCTCAGTGGATCTACAATAACACAGCAGAGCACATCACAGCAACATCTGAATGAGCATCAGTGGACAAAGGCACCTCTGGCCCGCGGCGTATCACAGCCAAACCTCGAGTCTTCTCTCTGGTTTATCAGACCTGTGAAGCTCTGTGAAGTCATCCAGAGGAGGAGAGGCAGGTTAAAGCGCGCAATTCGCTTTGGCTGAACAGAAATCCTTCCCATCCGCCCCAAAACCTTTGAACTGCGGGAAACAATTTGTGCGTGTGAGACGTTCTCTCTCTGCTTCACTAACGCACTTACACTATTAAACATTTCATGGTGTTCATTCACTGTTCCTGACAGATCTGAGAGCCAAAGCCACAAAGGGATATGAAATCAAACCGAGTCCCGCCATTATCTGTCGAGACTCACACAACATATCAGAAAGTACAGGCTGCCATTTCAAACCGCTAGATATCAGTCATAAAGCATGCATCCAAATCAGGGTAAGCGGAATGAGACGGAATGATTAAATATGGATTAATAATCAGAAAGCACACAGACAGAGGATGAATATGTCTCTAAATATGCATCAAAGGAGCTGTGTTAGAGAATATTAATGAAAGACAAGCCTTCGGCTCTCTGGAAACTCCGGAAAAAAACAACAAATCAAACACTGAGACAAATACTATATTTTCCCGTTTAATAATTTTTGCATGGCGGAAGAAAACAGCCCTCTTTATCATTCAACACGACATACCCTAGGAATATAAATGAGCCGCTTTGGGTTTTTTTACATTCAGAGTGGTAAACGGCGAAATCCAGTAAAAATCAGCCGAACATTAAGTCAAGCTGACGTTTCTCTTAGACACAAACGGAGAGTCTTTATGCATTATGCCACATGGCTGGTACTCCTCACATGTAAACCTTTGGTCTTAGAAAGACTGATATTAGTACAGCACTATTTATATATCAACGCTGCTGAAGAAGAAATATGGATGTGTTCTAAACCCTAGTGAGCTCCCTACATAGGCAGCTACCTTCTAAGGGAGCATCTGAACTGATTTGGAACACTCTACAGCATCAGAGAGACTCGACTCACATTTGATTTCAGTAGATCTGGGGCCTCAGCAAACTAAGCTAACAATAAAGAAAAATATCTAGTGCACATGAATGTTGGGTAAAACAGTGCATTTTTAATTCAGTTGAACTATTCTCTTTGACACTTTTGGGTATTGAATTTGGGACATTTTTAGGGATAGATTTTTCACTCGTTGGAATGCATTACAGTATATGTCTGATTTCACTATGAAGGACACGCTGTCACGAATCTGGAGGGAGGACTCAAATGCAGAGTGAGTGTTTAACAGATTTATTCAGACAGACTTGTAGACAAGGCGAGAGATGGTGAGGAGAGGGGTGAACACAGTCCAAACACTAGGCAGGGAAAGACTTGGGAGACAGGCAAGCCTTGGTGATTGGCCACAGAGTCTAGTCCAGGATGGCAGACCAACAGAGAGCAATGAGGTGACCAACAGAGAGCAGTGAGGCAGCGAAGTAGGAGGCCAGAGGTAAGTAGTGGTGACCTGACACTCCTCACCACTCCACACTCGGGCTGTATCAGGCACCGCACAGGCCTAGCAGCGTGGCAGACCCGGGAAGATGACCAATAGCTCGGCCTGCAAGTCAGAACAGGGCAGAACAGGACAGGACTAGACTGGGGACTGCTAAAAACTTAATACGAACACAACAAACAATCTGGCTGGAAGAATTTCAGGAACACGACGAATAGGAGTGATAGAAAACACGCACGTTGAAACAATGAACGGACAACACAAGAGAGGCAGGAAGCACAATATAACTGGGCAGAGAACAGGAGGAACAGGTGACAACACTCAGACAAACGAGGGGGGACCGAGAGAGGCAGGTGACGACACTCAGCCAAAAGAGGACTAAACAAGGGGGCATGGCAACAGGAAACGAGGCAGGACGAAAGCAGCACATGGCAGACAACAACAAAGATAAAGCCATGTGCTCACACACACACACAATGCAAACAAGGAAACATGAAACAGAGACAAGACAGATAGGGCAGGATCCTGACACACGTATGACTAATAATTTGCGTTTGTTTAAATGGCACAAAAAAAAATTGCTAAGTCTTTTCCCCAATTTTATGAGGTAGTGATTTATGAATATATACACAGTGTTATTTTAGTATCACTGAGATGCTATTATAGTTTGTATTAATATTATTATTGTTTTCATTAGTGATATTCATATTATGAGTTTTGTTTTAATTTTAGTAAAAAAAAATTTAATTTCTTTGTCTGTTTTAGTCATTTTTATTAATTTGAATGAGTGATTTTTATAATTTCTGTTTTCATTTTAGTTAAAATTGTAGTAATTTTGTTGTGTTTTTGTCATTTTGGTTAGTTTTTTTTATTTTGAGTTAGTCATTTTTCTTTTTTAATTTTAGCTAAAGTTTTAGTAATTTCATTGTGTGCTTGTCATTATAGTTTTTTATTTTGAATTAGTGATTTTAATATTTTTTTCATTTTAATTTTAGTTAGAATTTTTGTAATTTCACTGTTTTTGTCATTTTTATTATTATTATTTTCAAATATAGTTTTTGTTAATTTTCCAGTTTCAAGTAACATAAATGTAAAACTTTATTTGTTTTTGTTAATTATAACATCCCTGATCACTCAGCCACTGTTGCTCAGATTTGTTACCTTTAGTACAAAGAGCATATCACTTATAATTACCCTTTATCTGAACAGCATCTATTTGCACTAGAGGTTACTATTTATTCAATACTATTTATAGTGTATAGATAGTGTATAGTGCTGCTACCCATAATGTGTCCTGAAAGAGGATTTCTTAGAAGGCAACTCGTAGTTTGGAACATCCTTCATACATATGATGCATTAAAAACAATGCCTAGGCAGCCCCTAAAAATAAAGATTCTTTATTGCCATGGTTCTGTGAAGAACCTTTAACATGCATTTAACAACAATTTACCAAAAGGTTCTTTGCCGACCCAAAAATGGCTCTTCGGTGGCATTACTTACTTATTTTGAAGAGTGCAGGGTTTAGAAAGCAAGCCATCGACTCATTTCCTATACACATTGGTAGATGTCACCTATGCTATGACAATAATAAATACTAAAGAAAGGAGCAAATCTGAATTCTGAATCCAGACCAAACCCATTTGTATGGCAAAGTCGTCACGTACCAAATGAGTTGAGCACAAACGGCGGCCCATGCCGGATTTAATTGACCTGGCGCAAGATGGAAGGAAATGGGCTCAATCCTGCTGAAGGAGAAAATAGGCACATTTACTGGATGTCAGAATTGACAGACACAAGATTGCTGGCAATATTCTGAGGCACATCCTGATTGGCTGCTTCAGAGCCCAATTCAAGCATTAGGAACAAGGATTTTGAAAAGAATTCTCAAGGGTCCAAATTACAGGGCATGAAAACAAACCATAGTAAGACACACACACACACACACACACACACATACACACACACACACACACGCACACCCTCTCACACACACTCACACACACTCACTCGCTCTCGCTCTCTCACACAATACCGCTGATGAACTGCCGAGATAGATGTAGTTTTGCCAGGCAGATTTCCTTCATATTCTTGAGTAAGTGCTTGTTGTTCATTTCCCGTTCGCGCAGTAAGAGTCTGCATCTGCTCCGGCACACAGGATCTCCGGACCACCGGTGGCTTTGGCTGTGAAATGACCCGGAATTTGCCTGTTTATCGTTTTTGGCCTGCGTGACATAACAAGAGCACAAACGCATCTGTAAATAGAGTCGCTCAACATATTAATGGTGCAGCAACTGTGAATTAGGAGCTATACAATAACAATAACAAACCCTGGTTTTTCTTTACATTTGTAAAGCAAAAATGAGGTTTACATTCGTAAATCGAGTTGTTCTAACCATATAATCATGCCTCTTTCAGACTTGCACTCTATTCATTTACTAGCTTCTCTATTCTTTTTGTATTCTATCTATTTGTTTTCTTTTTATTTATTATACAATTAACAAAAAGCAAAAAAAGACCTCTAACACTAACTTGCTCTATTCTATCTGTTTTCTTTTATCTATTATATAATAAAAAAAACGTGTTACGTGTTCTGCGTTAAGCTAACTGAGACTTGTTATAGCACTTGCACGTCATTGCTCTTTTGTTGGTTTTGATTGCTTCTGTTGTCCTCATTTGTAAGTCGCTTTGGATAAAAGCATCTGCTAAATGACTAAACGTAAATGAATGTAAATATAATCATGTAAATAAAACAAGAAAATACTATTTCAGTCTTTCTACTTCAACATTTCATGTTTAATTCAATGTTAACTAACATTTCTTTGTAAGTATCTGTGAAATGTAGATAAAAGTAATTTATGAGTGAAAATTATACGACAAATTTCTTCAGTGTACAGTTGGTGTTTACAAAATTAGTAACAAAATCTGAAACAATTTTCACGCAGAAATTGCAATTAAATTTCACAAATAGTTACAAAGAAATGGCAAATAACTATTTGAACTAAACATGAAGTTTTAAAGTATAAAGCCTAAAATTGTATTTTCTTATTTAAAAAACACACTTTAATAATCTGTTTTATTTACAAAATGAAAAATCATGATTTTTCGAAGTTGTAAATAAAGATTATTCAGGGGATTTTTAATTACTTTAAAATGTCACCTTTCGTTTAATGTATTACTTGCCTTTTCTTTGTAATTTGTGAAATTTACTAGCAATTTATGAGTGAAAATTGTTTCTACACTATATTTTTTAGTGCATGATTGTTCGACGTTGAAAATAAAACAAAGATTAATGGAGTGCATTTTATAAGAATACAATGTTAGTCTTTCTACTTCAAAATTTCATGTTATACTCAATATTACTTGACATTTCTTTGTAATCATCTGTGAAATTTACTAGCAATTTTTGAATGAAAATTATTTCTACAGCATTTTGTAAATAATTTTGTAAACACCAACAACATGAAACCTTACTGTAAAGTGTTACCTAGATATTTTATTTTTTAGTACAAATAGCACATTACTTCAGTTTACATTTCTACATAAGTTTACATTTGTAAATTAACCATATAATCGTGCATTGTAAAAACGATTTTTCAAAATTGTAAAGATGGAGTACTTTTGACAGGAAAATACTATCTCAGTCTTTCTACTTCAAAATTCGTGTTTAAATCAATGTGTTATTTGCCATTTCTTTGTAATTATTTGTGAAGTCAGCCATTTCTGAGTGAAAATTATTTCTACACCAATTTTTTTTCAGTGCATTACTTTTCAAAGTTCTGAAGTACTTATTACAAGAAGATACTATGTATAATTCCATATTACTTGCCGTTTCTTTGTAATTATTTGCGAAATATACTAGACAAGTGATTGTTTTATTAATGTTTCATTGTTGATGTCAAAAATCTTCAAAAAAGACACTTTTGTCCAACAATTATGGCATACATCACTACTTGATGAATATGACGTATATGAGAGCTGTGAGTGGGTCGATTTGTCAGATTGGAGAACGACATGCCAATGTCAAAAGCGCTTGAGATGTACAAAGAAGCCCGGCTCTTCAGCGAAGTTGGCGGCGTATTGCTGCTGGGCTTTGCCTGTCCACAAAGAATTCACGGCTCACAGCACCCAAGCGGAAAAAAGCGGTGGAAACCTGCTCCTTGCGATGTAGCAATTTTAAGGAGGATCACTATGGCCCCTTTCTCAGTCCTGATAGCAGCTCAGAAGCAAAATGACAGACCAATGAAGAATTTATTTGAAATCTCACCAGGAACCGAGAGGCTTGCCGAACAGAGTATATTAGAGCGGCGGAGACAGGATTTCAATGCATGGGGCTTCAAATTACTTCTGATGCTTGAAAAGAGGTGCCACTGAATAAAATTGGCCAGGAAATGGCTATGAAGATCTATAATTTGATTCTTTATTTTGTGTGTGTGTGTGTGTGTGTGTGTGTGTGTGTGTGTGTGTGCGCGCGCGCGTGTGTGTGTGTGTGTGTAAATCCTGTTCAGTAAAAGCTAAACAGACTGGCTTCCTCAATGCTGGGAGTCTGGATATTTTGTAGACCGTTTTCAGCACTATAGAAACATTTGCTTGCATCGCATGAATACAGCTTGCGGTCTGTATGCATAGAATGGCCAAATACATTTACCAAAATTTGCATTATATAAAGCACAGCATGAAGGACTGTTTTCCAAAATGCAATGCACTTGACTTGACATTCAATTTCCAGCGTGAAAAATTTACAGGAAGTGATGATGTTAAGTTTGAACTCATTATTTGATCTCACTGCCAAATGTTAATAAATTTTTTAACATTAAGACAAAATTATTATGCACTGAATTAAAGGAATAGTTCACCCAAAAATGAATCCCTCACCCTCAGACAAATCAAGATGAGTTTGTTTCTTCATCAGATTTGTAGAAATGTAGCATTGCATCAGTGTCTCAGCAATGGATGCTCTGTAGTGAATGGGTGCCGTCAGAATGAGAGTCCAAACAGCTGATAAAAACATCACAATAATCCACAGCACTCCAGTCCATCAGTTAACATCTTAAATTCTTTATGGAGACTGAATGGGATATTAACTTCAGGAAATGATTGTTTGTGCTCTATTTGTTGATGTTATTGTTTTTGTTCATTAAAATAAAGCTGAAATAAAATAAAATATAAATATTATATGAAGAATTTACACACAAAAAAAAACAGAAATGAAAATTAAATGCTGACTAAAATAAGTATTTTTTTTATTTCTTAAATGACTAAAACTAAAATAAAAATAAATTAAATATGATTAAATAAAAGTAAAATATAAATATTACTAAAATAAAACTAAAAAGTATTAAACTTGAAAAAACTAGCATTTTTTTAAGCTTTTAAAATAAAAAAAAATTAGAAATGCTGCCTTGGCAACTAACTGAAATATGTTTAAGTGCTAAAATGAAAAATACAAATACATTTAAGCTAAATAGAAATTAAATTGGGAGTGAAAAAATGAAAAATGAAAACTGGAAATATAAAAATAAAGTCCAATTCAAAATAGTAATAATCCATAATATTGCTTCCTCCAGTGAAAAAGTGTTCTGGTCCGAATCAGGAGAGAAATCTGCACAGATCAAGCACTGTTTACAAGCCAAAACAGCTCTAAACAAATATGTGGCTGGATTTTGATGCGAGAGACAACAGAAGATGGATTTGTTTCAGCTTTTGTCTTCTCCAGATGTTAACTGATGGACTGGAGTGCTGTGGATTACTTGTGATGTTTTTATCAGCTGTTTGGACTCTCATTCTGACGGCACCCATTCACTGCAGAGCATCCACTGGTGAGACACTGATCCAATGCTACATTTCTCCAAATCTGATGAAGAAACAAACTCATCCTGATCTTGAACGGCCTGAGGGTAAGTAGCAAATTTTCATTTTTGAGTGAACTATTCCTTTAAACATGCACAAATGCAGTGAGTTCATGCGACAACACTGTAGCTGTTGAAGCGGAATAATGCATACGGTTTTTATTGCTATTATTAAGAAAATAGCAGCTAGTATGCAGTGCAGTATGAACACAGCCAGTATCAGTGAACTCTCTCTCTCTCATGTCAGAATGTTAGTGTGTTTCTTGGAGAGCTGCTAAGATTACACAGGGGAAGCATGAATATCAGAAAGAAGGCTTTGTTCTGCTGGGAATGACCAGAGCGCTCATGCAGAGAGTTCAGCTCACTTTGAGCAGATTGAAAACATAATCACTCTCAGAAATGTGTCTGGTGGATATCTACAAACGGAGTGAGTGCTGAATGAACAAAAAGATGAAAAATGGAGAGAAAACTAGAGGCAGAGAGAGAGTGCGAGTGGACACAGGGACTGATGAGGCTTGACAGAACAACATCTCTCTCGCTCGCCGGTTGACAACATGACCTCTCCGACACTAGAGGTCACTGCGATGATGGAAAGAGGCTGAATTATAAAAACAATAAAAAAACATATAGGCTCTGCTCTCAAACCTATTGAGCTGCATTGCAGCTAGTGATGGGTGCCTTTGAAACACTGCTTCATGAGCATTTACGAATCTTTTGTTTGGAATCAGTGGTTCAGAACTTGCAAACTCGCCAAGTTACATGATTTGAACAAATGAGGCTTCGTTACGTCATAGCATTTTGAGCTTTGGTTTCGAAACATTTCTGATGGTATAAACCCTACCAGTTAAAAAAGACATTATATCAGGCAAAAGAGTAGATGGTGGCTTAGAGATGATTTTTTTGACACTAACAATACTTTTAAACTTAACTGGTTAAGAAATTGTCTAAAGAAATTATATTTCTATGTGGTTCTTTATCCCACAACGAATCTTTCAAAAGCTTGGAGGGTTATCTTTTCTTCTGAGATGTAATTTTCTTCCAGGAAAGTTACCTATTAAATTATCTAAATTTCACCAGCAAGTATTATTGGCTTGGAAAATATGTTTCCATCGCAGCTTTTCTCCACATAAAATGCTTTTATGAACCAATTGTCTCATTACTTCTAGGAAAAAAATCTTTATTTTTGCACAGGTGGTTTGAAAGGAACATCTATTTTGTTATGGATCTGTTCTATGATAGTGGAAACATTCTGTCTTTTGAAGACTTTATGCGTTTTTACAACCTTCCCGTTCCCTTTAAAGAATTTCAGCAAGTGGTTAAAGCTGTTCCAAATGGGTAATAAATAATCATCTCTCTTTTGGAAGCAATGAAAGGATACTTCCAGAATTAAAAAGCTGATGGTATTGAAATATTTACTTCCTCTTGTAATAATAAAAATATTAGACACATTTTGCAATCAAAACATAAAATCTCCCCTAGAGGAAATCATTTTTTTGTAATGCAAAAATGTCTGATATTAACTGGAAAGCGACCTGGTCAAATCCTTACAAATGTAGTATTTTGAACAAAGTTAAAGAGGTGCATTTCAAAATACTTCACAAAATTCACCCACGTAAAGTAGCTCTTTCTAAATTCATGGACATTGACAATACTTGCATTTTCTGTAACACACATGAGGAAGACTTGTTTTATAATTGTGATTTGTCTCTCAGATTTTGGTCTGATGTTAGTGCCTTTTTATTTGTGCAAAGAAATGTTAATTACATGCTATCTTTAAAAGATGATATTTGCACTTATTCACACAAAAATAAAATGATTGAGTATGTTGTTAACTTTTACATTTTGCAAGGTAAATATTATATTCATAAACAACAGAAATTTGCGAAATGCATACCAAAGTGTAATTTATTTTTATTACAAATGGAAGCTTTGAAAAAGTATCTAATGCAAATTAATAACAAAAAGAATGACATGCTGTTAGATTTCATGGAGAAAGGAAAAAGGAAAAGGAAGAAAATGTGAACTATTGTCTAGTTGTTGTTGTTTTTTATCCTCTTAAGTATTGTTCTACAGTTTAAGATTGCTCTTCTATCTTGTGTATCTGGATTTACTTGTTAACATTTTTTTAATGTACAATTATTCTTCATTAATAAAAAAAGAAAAATAAACATTTCAGATGGTTTGTCACAAGATTGCTTTGCTTTGGTCAATCCATGACAGGTCTAATGTTTTTTAACTGATCTCATGTCAGTTTTATAATGTAGGTTTGTGCAATACAAATTGACTTGACCCTAACCCTAACCCTAACCCTAACCCTAACCCTAACCACTTGACTTTGAATTGACCTAGTTTGCCAAGCCCAATAGGCTTAGATCTCTGCTACAATTCTGCGTGCGAAAGATCATATTTTGAATGCACAAAAGTGCATTTTGCACACGCGCGATCTGAGTTTTGTGGAGAAAATGTTCATTTTGCAAAGAAAAAAGTATTTCGAGGGCATGAAAATCCATTTTGCATTTAAAATAAGTTTTTGGATGTGTGCAGACCTTCTCTTTTGCACGTGGAAAGTTTCACTAGCTTGCTCCCTTGATGCCAGCCCTAAGCGCTCTCTAAATACCAACAGCTTGCTTGCTCAACCCAGCGTTACAACATGCCATAATTCCAGCCAATCAGAGATGAGGCCACTAAATTCTGATTGGCTGCCTTGACAACCAATCACAACATTTCTTGTATTACCTCGACAGCAGAAGAGGAAAAATACAGTGCATGCATAATTATTATGCAAGTTGATATTCTGATCATATTTTTTTCCAAGCACATTTGAGCAATTCCAAGCAACAGCAATCTTAATAACTACTATCAATCTTGTATTTAATCACTTATAATCTATATATTATTGTTCATGAAGGCTGGAAGTGAAAAACGCCTTATATTCAGGTGTGCATAATTATTAATCAGGTTATCTTCCACAGATAAAATCTCGAGATGGACTAAAAATGAACTCCCAAAACTTACTGCCAGATATATATATATATATATTTATAGAAGGTCTGCACACATACAAAAACTTATTTTAAATGCAAAATTGATTTTCGTACACTCTAAATACTTTCTTCTTTGCGAGACAAACATTTTCTCCACAAGTTCACGCGCATGCAAAACGCACTTTTTTTTGTGAGAAAATTATTTAATTGTGGCAGAGATGTAATCCCATAAAGCCCTGCCCAATAACACACAAAACAAGCACTACAAATGAATAAAATAACACAAACGTTTACATAACCTTTATATTTTATAGCACTTATTTATTTGTAGATTAGATTTAATAGATTGCACTTTCATAAAAACGCGCAATTGGTTTGTAAAAGGTGTTACAACCTACATGTTAGCGCTGTTTTCATTGTATTTACACAGTTTTGTCCAGCAGGTGCCACCAGCCTGAGGTGTTTTGAACGTTTGGAAACAGTGAATCGTTTTACGAAGCAATTGATTCAGAGCTTCGGAAAGCTTCGTCTCTCACAGCTAGGGATATGCCGCTATCAAATTTTCATGTTGCGATTAATTGCCAATGCTTTTATCACGGTATACGGTATTATCACGATATTACAATTTTGTTAGAAAAAAAGTGCTGTCATAATACAGTATAACAGGTTTAATAACTTTTTTCTTATAACAAAAATAACTGAACATTTAAATGCAATAAAGCAAGAGAGAAAAATGTATAAAGTTAAAAGTTTTACACAGATTCAAGTGCAAAAGAACCCTTTACAATAAGACCTCATTAGTTAAGCTTAGTTAATGCATTAACATTCACAACGAGCAATAGCTACATTTGCTACAGAAGTTATTAATCTTTGTTTAAAAAATACAAGTCTTAGTTCATGTTAGCTCGTTAAATAACACAGATGCAACTTTCGATTTTAACAACCTGTTATTAAATATTGTAATTACCTAAGATTAATGAATGTTCAGAATAATTTTTCATTGGCAGTTTATGTTAACTAATGAATTAACTAATGAAGCCCTAATGTAAAGTGTGACCGAACAATAAAGAATCAAAACACTTTCAAACAATATCTCGGGCATGCTGTAGTCCAGATTAAAATGTAAATAAAAATCGAAAATAAATAGCCTATTAAGCCTAAATATTTAAGTATTTGGCGCTGTGATTAACATCATAGCTATTACACAAATCTGAATGGCTGTTTAAATCATTTAAACACGATTCAGAAACAGAAAGTAGTGCAGCTGCTTTGTTTACAGGGTTTCTGGGGTAACGGCTGCATTTAAATTAATTATTATTATTATTATTTCTGCAGTTTAGTGCCATCTGCTGTCAGAGAGTGAAAGTCCGCTTTCATCCAGAGCGTCTCTCACATGTTCCGCCACGTGCTTCTTGTCCGTGCTTATTTACATCAGAGTGCGCAAGCGTCTTTCACGCAGTGGTGTTGTGCATTTTGACCAGTTGATGGGAAAAGTATTCTTAAAATGCATTCAAAATTCTAAATAATTTGCAACATATTATTATTCACGGTATTTAGAAGTGCCCATGATAACAATATCGTGCATATTCATTACCGTGATATATCGCATTACCGAATACCGGCACAAGTCTACTCACGGCAATGATGAAAGATGAAGAATTATAAAAAAGAAAGCAAGAAATACATTCTGGAAACTTATAGGTTCTGTTTCCAAAGTAGTTGTGTCTTGGGAGCTTTCGAAACATTTATGAATCTTTTCCTTCGATTCAGTGGTTCGTAGCGAAACGAAGCTTCGTTCCGTCTTAGCGTTTCGAAACATCTCAAAAAATCCTACTAGGGTTCGCCGCTAGATGGCAAGCAAGCATTTCAAAATAATAAGAGCACAAATTTTACAGAACCTTCTTACTTAATGGCACTTAGTTATTTGTAGATTGCATTTAATAGATTATACTTTTATGACACCGTGCAACTGGCTTGTAAGGGGTGTCATTATTGATTCAGAGCAAACAGAGACTCACCATTGATTCTACTCCACTATGAGTAATCCGTATTTCTCCTGATCCCACTTGTGGACAACTTAAAGGGGTCATATGATGCTGCTAAAAAGAACATTATGTTGTGTATTTGGTGTAATGAAATGTGTTTATGTGGTTTAAGGTTAAAAAAACACATTATTTTCCACATACTGTACATTATTGTTTCTCCTCTATGCCCCGCCTTTCTGAAACGTGTCGATTTTTACAAAGCTCATCGGTCTGAAAAGCGAGGTGTGCTCTGATTGGCCAGCTATCCAGTGCATTGTGATTGGCTGAATACCTCAAGCGTGTGACGGAAATGTTACGCCCCTCACCATACTGTGATGATGCCCTGTCCGGCCGGAGCGATGAGACAAAAACATGAAAACCCATTATAAACGAGGCATTTGTTGCATCCAGTGGGGACATAATTATGGATTATAATTACTTATAAGGTCTTTTTACGTATTGCGTTGCATCGCGCCGCGTAAACATAAAACCATGTCTGCATTTGTGATCGGAGAAATGACAAACAACAAGCGCTACTCTACACTGCTCAAAACTCTCGTTTGAATCATCAGTGGCAAATTCTTTAAATATAAAAAACGTACTTACAGTCTCTGAGTCAGAACAGCCGGCATTGTAGTCTACTCTCCCAGGATCAGGAAACAGTCCTCCATAAAATGTGCTGCACACATCTGAATATTTGGGTTGAAGTGTTCTGGAACAGTGTTGTAAATACAACTTAACCACTGATTTCTAGTCGTGTCCTCTTTTGGAAGACCAAACAAAGTAGTTTCGCTTTCACAACGAAACACACAGCGTCTTCACGACATGGCGGCGGCAGCAACAATACTACAGCGAGAATAAAAGTTACGCCTTCTTTCTTTGCGTGAACATTTGGGCGGTGTTATGCAAATCTTCCCACATAGTGAGGTAGACATGTGGGGGCATGTTAGAACGAAGCGTTTTAGGTAGGTGTGGCTGACTCTTAACTTTTATAAAGAATATCTCTTTGGATTTGAGACTTTAGTCTTTGCAACTTTACAGATCTTCTTTATGCACCAAGAGCTTGTAACACTTCAAAGAGAAAGGACAAATTGAAATCGCATCATATGACCCCTTTAAACAGAAAACATTTCCTAAAACATCGAGCAAACGCCATGACAACAGCAGCAGCGCCTGTCCACGCGGCATCACGTGACACACTTCTCGAGAAGTGAACACCACGTTAAAGTGGCAGGAGAACCAATTAAAGACGATCCGTATAGTGCAAATGATAAAATCCCAGGAACGCACTTGTAAATAAATAATGAACTAAAATAATAACTACATATAATGATTTACGTAAAAATATTGTGTTTATCACAGACCTTTTTTTCAGACTTTTAACCAAAAAACTCATTTAAAAAAACTAAAAGAAAGACCCATAAGTGCTAAAATGCAGGCGTTACAGAAGTTTGGCCTTCAAAAATGCATCATCCCTGCAGAACGTAATAATAAACTCAGAAATGAAATGATGATTTAACCCAAATTTGAGGTTGCATAAGAATACAAATAAAGCAGCACTGTCTGTAGTACATAAAAGAGCAGAGAAATTACACACTTCACCTTTAATTTTACTGCCTAATTTAGACCAAGTTAAAATATAGTGAACATTTACAGTCTATGTATCAACAGTAGCCAATACATTTTAATATCCCTACTGAAAAAAAAAAACAGCTAAACTAGCTTTACCAGGTTTAGCAGGCTGGTTTTAGAAAGGTTTTAACCAACTGACCAACCAAATAAAAACCAGCTTGACCAGCTTAAACCAGCATATATGCATATCCACAGTGGGTTATGATGGGTCACTACAGGCTTTTGTTTGTTTTTGTTTTTAGTTTATATGCTGTGTGCATGTGTGTGTGTGTGTGTGTGTGTGTGTGTGTGTGCGCGTGCATGTGTGTGTGTGTGTGTGTGAAATGAAATGAAATGGCCTCACAGAGGACACAGGCACAGCTAGCAGGTTAAAATATTAAGAAAACCATTTCTGCAGCACTCCAAACATAAATATCAAAGTCCCCACATTCTGCTGTTCAATATATTCATAACTTCCTCACTTGATGGGGCTGTTCTGATAAGCAGGTGCATAAAAAAGTCTTTCCATTTATAAATGATAGAGTGAAGAAAGAAATGAGCGCGCAGTGGCCTCTGGCCTGCAGCTGAGATGAATAAAATCCACCTGCAACATCATTTCTCATTTAGTTTCTGCTCCTTTTTACGTTTCTTTGTTTTACAGCCAGGGACGAAGCACAAACAGAGACTGAAGTGGGCTGTTGCTCACTGGCTGGTCATTCACGCCTATGTTTGTGTACCTGTGTAAAGTGCATGGGAATTTACATGTGCATGGTGTTTTTACTTATAGAAATGTCATAATTGTTATAAGACCAAGTGTAAACGCCTTCCAACATGTGGAACTGAACCAGGGTTATTATTGTTAACAACAACAAAAAAACATTATTGGAAATGAAATAAACATGAACTGAAATTAAATAAAATGTAAAAAATAAAATAAAATAAAATAAAAACTATTTTCAGCAAGTCATCACGGCAGCATTTCGCTTTTTCGTTTAGTTTAAGTACAAAAAAAATAAAAAAAATAAATAAACCAAAACTAAAAGCGAAAATGTAATACAAACGATGTAGATTTGAAAATACGTAAATATGTTACGTATTATATGTTAAAAATGACAACAGAAAACAGAAAAATAAAATCTAATTCAAAATATTAAAATAAAATATATAGCCTAATAAAATAACACCAAACTGAACTTAGATTTACATATAGTGCTGGAAAAATAGATTATATGTGACCCTGCATAAGTAGCATGAGTATATTTGTAGAAATAGCCAACAATACATTGTATGGGCCAAAATTATTGATTTTTCTTTTATGCCAAAAATCATGAGGATATTAAGTAAAGATCATGTTCCATGAAGACATTTTGTACATTTTCGTAATTCTTTGTCATTTTTGATTAGTAATATGCATTGCTAAGAACTTCATTTGGACAACTTTAAAGGCGATTTTCTCAATATTTTGTTATTTTATTATATTTATATATATATATATATTTTTTTTTTGCATGTCAATACTTGCCTTCTTAATTTTTTTTTTTTTTGCACCCCCAGAATCCAGATTTTCAAATAGTTGTTTTTCGGCCAAATATTGTCCTATCCTAACAAACCATACATCAATGGAAAGATTATTTATTCAGCTTCAATTAAAAAATTGACCCTTATAACTGGTTTTGTGGTTCAGGGTCACATATATAGGATCTGTTTTGCATATATGTGTTCCTGACATATAAGTAGATGTTTTAAATAAGATATGGACTCCCTTTATACAATTTGTTAACAAGTAGATAATGTGGAATTTTAAATAATGATAAAATTATTTAAATAAAATAAAATAACACATCCCTCATGTGAGATTTATTTATTATTATTTTTAGAAACTATAACCGATACTATAATACTAACTGTAATTTAATTGTTTTATTTACTTATGCATTTTTATTTTGGACATTTTTTAAATTATCATTATTATAATTATTTTTCTTATCATTTAAGATGCATACGTATCTAAGTGTAAATATGTATTTTAGGCATATATAATTAGAGAAAAGGTAGATGTATTTAATAATTGATAGACCCCACCTTTATACAATTTGTTAACAAGATAATGTTGAATGTTAAATAATTATGAAAAAATAACACTGCACTGCTAACAGTAATTTAATAATTATAATACAATAATAATTTTTTTTACACATTTTTAAGTATTAGAATTTTATTTTTAATGTTTAGTTTCTACATATATTTTATTTAATTATAATTTTAATTTTAACTTCATTATAGGATATATGTTGGGCTGGAAAAGTTGTAATTGTGCTGTATTTTGTGTTGTTCCCGAGGACAGTATAACAACATTTAATAAAAACAGATTTGATTAAAAAAGTGTTTCTAGTCTTACTTGTAGCATCAATTAGTCATTCAGCAGAAACGTCTGTCCAAAGCAACTTAAAACTGAGCAAACATTGCAACCAACGTATCATACAAATTTGCAGTAGACACTGCCAAGTTAAACCAGATTAGATGCAGAAAAGTAAAGAAAGAGAGAACAAGTAGACTTTTTTTAATAGGAAGAGGTGTGCCTTCAGCTGTTTCTGTCTCTTTGCCCAAAACAACCTCACAACTGCTCGAATCGCCGAAATTCACTCACAGATGGTCGCTTTTAAAGCCACACTCCCTAAGCTCAGCATTTGGCTCCTTTTGGAAGAACATTTCTGCCTTGGCTTGCAGAGGTTCTGTGAATAAGCGTTTTCAAGCCAACTCCGAGTATCACATAACAGTTTCCGGAGAGCAGGAGTTCAACCTTATTTCCTGCAAAAGAACGAAGGAGGGGGGGATGAATAAAATCTTTTGATGATGAGTTATGTGCTGGGTTCCTGTGGCGAAATGTGGGCGACAGCTGGGACGAGCGCTCTGGGGTGGAACGCTGTCACGACGGAGGAGAAGCATCTTTAGTCCAACTGTTGTTCCCAATCTGATGTGGAAATGAAATATCTGCCATGTCACTTCTCTCTTTCTACTCTAATGCATTCCAGCACAACAGTCCCGCGTGGTCTGAAAACACGTCTATTCTTCCCAAATCAAAGCAAAAATGGAATAAGAATATTCAATCTGATATGATTCATTTCACATGTAAAACTTATTGCATATAGACTGATCCTCTCAGCACTAAAGCATCAGTTTCTACCTTCTGAACTCTGTAACTTTATCCAGTATTTAGTAGATTACTTACAAATTGTAGTCCGTTACTGATTACAGATTACATGATGAAAACTGTAGTTAGTAGCAATCTAGGTTACTCATGTATTCTGACTACTTTTTACTTTTTTGTGATCTAATATACTCTAATAACAAGTACTTAATTTTGGGGTAACACTTTCTTTTAAGGTGTCCTTGTTACATGTACTTATTATTGTAATAACAATAAATTATGCATAATTACATGCAAGTAACCCCAAGCCGAACCCTAACCATATAGTAAGTGCATGCAGTCTATTAATATCACTCAGTACTTAAATATATAATTACACTGTAACAAGGACACCTTAAAATAAATTGTAACTGATTTTTGGAGTCTGATTACATAATCCAGGTGACATGTAATGATGTAGGCAGCTCTGCCAGTATATATGATTAGGACAGCAGGGTGATCTAGATGCTCATGTTTAGACTCTGGGTCTGTATGTTTTATTAGTGTGCTGCAGGATCTCAGAGAGATGGATTGTGTGTTTGCGCATGTCCTTAACCTCACACCGAACATCTTTCTGAAAATCCGCAACTATTAACAACCTGATATTCATGCAATATAGCTTATAAATGTTCAAATGAACCACTGTCTGTCTTTCTCTGTTTTTCTTTCTATCCATCCATCCATTCTTTCATTCTTTCTTTCTTACTGTTTATCTGTCTGTCTGTCTTTCACTTTCTTTCTTTATTTCTTTCCTTCTTTCGTTCTTCAAAACTGTCTATCCATCTATCATCTATTTGTCAATCTACTTTCTTTCTTTTTATCCATCTATCTATTATTTTATCATGTATCCATCCATCCGTCTATCTATCTATCTATCTATCTATCTATCTATCTATCTATCTATCTATCTATCTATCTATCTATCTATCTATCTATCTATCTATCTATCTATCTATCTATCTGTCTGTCTATCTATCTATCTATCTATCTATCTATCTATCTATCTATCTATCTATCTATCTATCTATCTATCTATCT
>JADLZM010009415.1:19217-65441 GCA_018148995.1 Sinocyclocheilus maitianheensis
GTGAGTGAGCGTGAGTGTGTGTGTGTGTGAATATGTGAGCGTGTGTGTGAGCGTGTGTGTGAACGTGTGTGAGCGTGAGTGAGTGAGTGTGTGTGTGTGAGTGAGTGAGTGTGAGTGAGCGTGAGTGTGTGTGTGTGTGAATATGTGAGTGTGTGTGTGAGCGTGTGTGAGCGTGAGTGAGTGTGAGAGTGAGTGTGAGACTGAGGAGTTCGTCTGATGTGTGTCTCTCTCAGATTCTGGTGCTGAACACGAACACACAGGACCTCGTGGCGTCGTTCAGAGTGACCACAGGAACCAGCAACACCACCGCCATCAAATCCATCGAGTTCGCACGCAAGGGCAGGTCAGAGGTCACACTGAGATTTAAAAAAATTGTAGTGATATTTATGTTAATATTAATATACTAACTCTATATAAGTACATATACTTATCATTTAAAACTAATAATAAAACATTATAAATAATATAATATTAATAAACTGTCAAACTGTGTTTTTAATTTATTTTAACAGTGTCATAATATAACAATTAGTAATAAACTGATGCCAAACTATTATTATATACAAAATGTTGTAATTTTTTTATTATTGTTATTTTTGCCTCATTAAAATACATAAAATAATATAGGAAATAATAATAAATGATTGTGACTCTAAACTGTTTATTCATTTTATTTAATTGTAAGTTTTGTATCATTTTTGTTTCTTATTGAAACACATAAGATAATATAAAAAATAGTAAACAGTGTTATGTTTATTTTTTATTATGTTTGATTTAATTATAAGGTCATTATAAATGTTTTAATTGTATTAGGTTTACAACTCTCATTAAAATACTTCAGATAATATAAGAAATTGTAACAAAGGATGTAAAACTTTTTCATTAAAATATTAGTGTAAATGTTTGGTAAAAGTTAATATAAGAAATAGTTATAAATTATGATAGCAAACTATTTATAAAATGTTTTTTATTATACCGGTAATATAAGTTCCAATTTTTTTTATCAATTATTATTATTATCATTTTTTAAACACTGTTATGACTGATTCCAGCATGACTGCACCACCTTGACCTTTTTTCTTTTTAATATCAGGATTAATTTTAATTCAGTTTGAACAGTGTTGTGAGTATATTTCCGTACCCTGCATCATGTGATCGTCTTCTCGTCCCGCAGCTGTTTCCTCATCAACACGGCAGACCGTATTATCCGTGTGTATGACGGTCGCGA
This sequence comes from Sinocyclocheilus maitianheensis, assembly GCA_018148995.1. Taxonomy (NCBI): domain Eukaryota; kingdom Metazoa; phylum Chordata; class Actinopteri; order Cypriniformes; family Cyprinidae; genus Sinocyclocheilus; species Sinocyclocheilus maitianheensis. The sequence goes on from JADLZM010009415.1 coordinate 20,446, forward strand.
GATCCTGACCTGCGGCAGAGACGGAGAGCCCGAGCCCATACAGAAGCTACAGGACCTGGTCAACAGGTGTGTGTGTGTGTGTGTGGGTGTGTGTGTGTGGGGGTGTGTGTGTGTGACAGAGTGTGTGTGTGTGACAGAGTGTGTGAGAGTGTCTGTGTGCGTGAGAATGTGTGTGCGTGAGAGTGTGTGTGAGTGTGTGTGTGTGTGCGTGAGAGTGTGTGTGTGTGCGTGAGAGTGTGTGTGTGTGCGTGAGAGTGTGTGTGTGTGCGTGAGAGTGTGTGTGTGTGCGTGAGAGTGTGTGTGTGTGCGTGAGAGTGTGTGTGTGTGCGTGAGAGTGTGTGTGTGTGCGTGAGAGTGTGTGTGTGTGCGTGAGAGTGTGTGTGTGTGCGTGAGAGTGTGTGTGTGTGCGTGAGAGTGTGTGTGTGTGCGTGAGAGTGTGTGTGTGTGCGTGAGAGTGTGTGTGTGTGCGTGAGAGTGTGTGTGTGTGCGTGAGAGTGTGTGTGTGTGCGTGAGAGTGTGTGTGTGTGCGTGAGAGTGTGTGTGTGTGCGTGAGAGTCTGTGTGTGTGTGTGTGCGTGTGTGTGTGTGTGTGTGTGTGTGTGGCAGAGTGTGTGAGAGTGTCTGTGTGCGTGAGAATGTGTGTGCGTGAGAGTGTGTGTGAGTGTGTGTGTGTGTGTGTGGGTGTGTGTGTGTGTGTGTGTGTGTGACGCAGGACACCCTGGAAGCGCTGCTGTTTCTCCGGTGACGGTGAGTATATCGTGGCAGGATCGGCGCGGCAGCATGCGCTCTACATCTGGGAGAAGAGCATCGGGAACCTGGTGAAGATCCTCCACGGGACGCGAGGAGAGCTGCTGCTGGACGTCGCTGTATGCTCTCATATTACTGCCATTAACTGATATACTAGAGATTTGATTCATATTCTTCATTCGTTTTTATGTTCATGTTTTTATTTTAAATTAATTTTAACGTTTGTGTGTGTGTGTGTGTGTGTCATTTTTATTAGTTTTTGTTGTTTTTTTAAATACATCTATATTTTTTTAATTCATTTTTTATTATTTCAGCTTTAGTTTTACTGTAGTTTTATATAGAAAATAATATGGTAATTCAGAATTGCAAGAAGAAAAATCTAAATAATTTCTTGATTGTAATCGTATTGCAATTTTAAAACTATTTTTATTAATCTTATTAAAATATATATAATGGTAATAAATGATGATGCCAAACTAATCATTTATTTTGTTATTTTTTATTTTGTAATATATAAACATTATTATATTTTTAAGGTTGTTTTTTTTATGCATCATTGAAATACATAAGATATTAGCAGAAATAAGAAACGATGCCGTACAATTTTTTTTTTAGTGCTGCCAAACGATTAATCGCATCCAAAATATTTTTTTGTTTACATAGTATGTGTGTGTTACTGTAAATGTTTATGTATATATAAATACACACACATGCATGTATATATTTCAGAAAAATAAGTTGTTTATATATTAAATATATTTATATATATAATATAAATTATATGAATATAAATATATGCATGTAAGTATTTTTGAAATATATACTGTATGTGTGTGTATTTATATATACATAATAATTATGCACAGTACACACACATTATGTAAACAAAAACTTTTATTTTGGATGCGATTAATCGTTTGACAGCACTGTTTTTTATTATAATATTATTATAATTGTATCTTATTAAAATATGTAACATAATATAAACAATAATAATAAACCATGTTAGCTATTTATTATTGCATATTATTACAAATTAGTATTTTAATCAGTTACCTTTGGTTTATACTTTTATTCCATGACAGAAGTTAGTTTCCATAATTTTAGTATTTGACCTTAAACCTAAGAAAATGAGAAATGTTGCCTTGGCCACTAAATTAAATGTTTATGAACAGAGTTTTTATTTTATTTCAGTTAACATTTATTTTAGGGCACATGTTTTTCGTCTGGCTGATATCGTCTGATATATGTGTTTATAGTGGCATCCGGTGCGTCCGATCATCGCCTCCATCTCCAGCGGTGTCGTGTCCATCTGGGCTCAGAACCAAGTGGTGAGCGAATAGAGCAGCTCCTCACTCGAGTGAGTGAGTGAGTGTAAAAGTGAGTGAGTTGAGAGCGAGTCAGTGCGAGTGAGTGAGAGTGAGTGAGTGTGAGAGTGAGTGCGAGAGTGAGGGCGTGTGTGAGTGTTTGTGTGAATGAGTGTGAGTGCTTGCGTGCGAGTGTGAGTGTAAGAGTGAGAGTGAGTGAGTGAGAGTGAGTGAGTGCGACTGAGAGTGTAAGAGTGCGAGTGAGTGCGTGAGTGTTTGTGTGAGTGAGTGTGCGTGTGAGTGTGTTTGTGCGTGAGTGTTTGTGCGTGAGTGTTTGTGCGTGAGTGTTTGTGCGTGAGTGTTTGTGCGTGAGTGTTTGTGCGTGAGTGTTTGTGCGTGAGTGTTTGTGCGTGAGTGTTTGTGCGTGAGTGTTTGTGCGTGAGTGTTTGTGCGTGAGTGTTTGTGCGTGAGTGTTTGTGCGTGAGTGTTTGTGCGTGAGTGTTTGTGCGTGAGTGTTTGTGCGTGAGTGTTTGTGCGTGAGTGTTTGTGCGTGAGTGTTTGTGCGTGAGTGTTTGTGCGTGAGTGTTTGTGCGTGAGTGTTTGTGCGTGAGTGTTTGTGCGTGAGTGTTTGTGCGTGAGTGTTTGTGCGTGAGTGTTTGTGCGTGAGTGTTTGTGCGTGAGTGTTTGTGCGTGAGTGTTTGTGCGTGAGTGTTTGTGCGTGAGTGTTTGTGCGTGAGTGTTTGTGCGTGAGTGTTTGTGCGTGAGTGTTTGTGCGTGAGTGTTTGTGCGTGAGTGTTTGTGCGTGAGTGTTTGTGCGTGAGTGTTTGTGCGTGAGTGTTTGTGCGTGAGTGTTTGTGCGTGAGTGTTTGTGCGTGAGTGTTTGTGCGTGAGTGTTTGTGCGTGAGTGTTTGTGCGTGAGTGTTTGTGCGTGAGTGTTTGTGCGTGAGTGTTTGTGCGTGAGTGTTTGTGCGTGAGTGTTTGTGCGTGAGTGTTTGTGCGTGAGTGTTTGTGCGTGAGTGTTTGTGCGTGAGTGTTTGTGCGTGAGTGTTTGTGCGTGAGTGTTTGTGCGTGAGTGTTTGTGCGTGAGTGTTTGTGCGTGAGTGTTTGTGCGTGAGTGTTTGTGCGTGAGTGTTTGTGCGTGAGTGTTTGTGCGTGAGTGTTTGTGCGTGAGTGTTTGTGCGTGAGTGTTTGTGCGTGAGTGTTTGTGCGTGAGTGTTTGTGCGTGAGTGTTTGTGCGTGAGTGTTTGTGCGTGAGTGTTTGTGCGTGAGTGTTTGTGCGTGAGTGTTTGTGCGTGAGTGTTTGTGCGTGAGTGTTTGTGCGTGAGTGTTTGTGCGTGAGTGTTTGTGCGTGAGTGTTTGTGCGTGAGTGTTTGTGCGTGAGTGTTTGTGCGTGAGTGTTTGTGCGTGAGTGTTTGTGCGTGAGTGTTTGTGCGTGAGTGTTTGTGCGTGAGTGTTTGTGCGTGAGTGTTTGTGCGTGAGTGTTTGTGCGTGAGTGTTTGTGCGTGAGTGTTTGTGCGTGAGTGTTTGTGCGTGAGTGTTTGTGCGTGAGTGTTTGTGCGTGAGTGTTTGTGCGTGAGTGTTTGTGCGTGAGTGTTTGTGCGTGAGTGTTTGTGCGTGAGTGTTTGTGCGTGAGTGTTTGTGCGTGAGTGTTTGTGCGTGAGTGTTTGTGCGTGAGTGTTTGTGCGTGAGTGTTTGTGCGTGAGTGTTTGTGCGTGAGTGTTTGTGCGTGAGTGTTTGTGCGTGAGTGTTTGTGCGTGAGTGTTTGTGCGTGAGTGTTTGTGCGTGAGTGTTTGTGCGTGAGTGTTTGTGCGTGAGTGTTTGTGCGTGAGTGTTTGTGCGTGAGTGTTTGTGCGTGAGTGTTTGTGCGTGAGTGTTTGTGCGTGAGTGTTTGTGCGTGAGTGTTTGTGCGTGAGTGTTTGTGCGTGAGTGTTTGTGCGTGAGTGTTTGTGCGTGAGTGTTTGTGCGTGAGTGTTTGTGCGTGAGTGTTTGTGCGTGAGTGTTTGTGCGTGAGTGTTTGTGCGTGAGTGTTTGTGCGTGAGTGTTTGTGCGTGAGTGTTTGTGCGTGAGTGTTTGTGCGTGAGTGTTTGTGCGTGAGTGTTTGTGCGTGAGTGTTTGTGCGTGAGTGTTTGTGCGTGAGTGTTTGTGCGTGAGTGTTTGTGCGTGAGTGTTTGTGCGTGAGTGTTTGTGCGTGAGTGTTTGTGCGTGAGTGTTTGTGCGTGAGTGTTTGTGCGTGAGTGTTTGTGCGTGAGTGTTTGTGCGTGAGTGTTTGTGCGTGAGTGTTTGTGCGTGAGTGTTTGTGCGTGAGTGTTTGTGCGTGAGTGTTTGTGCGTGAGTGTTTGTGCGTGAGTGTTTGTGCGTGAGTGTTTGTGCGTGAGTGTTTGTGCGTGAGTGTTTGTGCGTGAGTGTTTGTGCGTGAGTGTTTGTGCGTGAGTGTTTGTGCGTGAGTGTTTGTGCGTGAGTGTTTGTGCGTGAGTGTTTGTGCGTGAGTGTTTGTGCGTGAGTGTTTGTGCGTGAGTGTTTGTGCGTGAGTGTTTGTGCGTGAGTGTTTGTGCGTGAGTGTTTGTGCGTGAGTGTTTGTGCGTGAGTGTTTGTGCGTGAGTGTTTGTGCGTGAGTGTTTGTGCGTGAGTGTTTGTGCGTGAGTGTTTGTGCGTGAGTGTTTGTGCGTGAGTGTTTGTGCGTGAGTGTTTGTGCGTGAGTGTTTGTGCGTGAGTGTTTGTGCGTGAGTGTTTGTGCGTGAGTGTTTGTGCGTGAGTGTTTGTGCGTGAGTGTTTGTGCGTGAGTGTTTGTGCGTGAGTGTTTGTGCGTGAGTGTTTGTGCGTGAGTGTTTGTGCGTGAGTGTTTGTGCGTGAGTGTTTGTGCGTGAGTGTTTGTGCGTGAGTGTTTGTGCGTGAGTGTTTGTGCGTGAGTGTTTGTGCGTGAGTGTTTGTGCGTGAGTGTTTGTGCGTGAGTGTTTGTGCGTGAGTGTTTGTGCGTGAGTGTTTGTGCGTGAGTGTTTGTGCGTGAGTGTTTGTGCGTGAGTGTTTGTGCGTGAGTGTTTGTGCGTGAGTGTTTGTGCGTGAGTGTTTGTGCGTGAGTGTTTGTGCGTGAGTGTTTGTGCGTGAGTGTTTGTGCGTGAGTGTTTGTGCGTGAGTGTTTGTGCGTGAGTGTTTGTGCGTGAGTGTTTGTGCGTGAGTGTTTGTGCGTGAGTGTTTGTGCGTGAGTGTTTGTGCGTGAGTGTTTGTGCGTGAGTGTTTGTGCGTGAGTGTTTGTGCGTGAGTGTTTGTGCGTGAGTGTTTGTGCGTGAGTGTTTGTGCGTGAGTGTTTGTGCGTGAGTGTTTGTGCGTGAGTGTTTGTGCGTGAGTGTTTGTGCGTGAGTGTTTGTGCGTGAGTGTTTGTGCGTGAGTGTTTGTGCGTGAGTGTTTGTGCGTGAGTGTTTGTGCGTGAGTGTTTGTGCGTGAGTGTTTGTGCGTGAGTGTTTGTGCGTGAGTGTTTGTGCGTGAGTGTTTGTGCGTGAGTGTTTGTGCGTGAGTGTTTGTGCGTGAGTGTTTGTGCGTGAGTGTTTGTGCGTGAGTGTTTGTGCGTGAGTGTTTGTGCGTGAGTGTTTGTGCGTGAGTGTTTGTGCGTGAGTGTTTGTGCGTGAGTGTTTGTGCGTGAGTGTTTGTGCGTGAGTGTTTGTGCGTGAGTGTTTGTGCGTGAGTGTTTGTGCGTGAGTGTTTGTGCGTGAGTGTTTGTGCGTGAGTGTTTGTGCGTGAGTGTTTGTGCGTGAGTGTTTGTGCGTGAGTGTTTGTGCGTGAGTGTTTGTGCGTGAGTGTTTGTGCGTGAGTGTTTGTGCGTGAGTGTTTGTGCGTGAGTGTTTGTGCGTGAGTGTTTGTGCGTGAGTGTTTGTGCGTGAGTGTTTGTGCGTGAGTGTTTGTGCGTGAGTGTTTGTGCGTGAGTGTTTGTGCGTGAGTGTTTGTGCGTGAGTGTTTGTGCGTGAGTGTTTGTGCGTGAGTGTTTGTGCGTGAGTGTTTGTGCGTGAGTGTTTGTGCGTGAGTGTTTGTGCGTGAGTGTTTGTGCGTGAGTGTTTGTGCGTGAGTGTTTGTGCGTGAGTGTTTGTGCGTGAGTGTTTGTGCGTGAGTGTTTGTGCGTGAGTGTTTGTGCGTGAGTGTTTGTGCGTGAGTGTTTGTGCGTGAGTGTTTGTGCGTGAGTGTTTGTGCGTGAGTGTTTGTGCGTGAGTGTTTGTGCGTGAGTGTTTGTGCGTGAGTGTTTGTGCGTGAGTGTTTGTGCGTGAGTGTTTGTGCGTGAGTGTTTGTGCGTGAGTGTTTGTGCGTGAGTGTTTGTGCGTGAGTGTTTGTGCGTGAGTGTTTGTGCGTGAGTGTTTGTGCGTGAGTGTTTGTGCGTGAGTGTTTGTGCGTGAGTGTTTGTGCGTGAGTGTTTGTGCGTGAGTGTTTGTGCGTGAGTGTTTGTGCGTGAGTGTTTGTGCGTGAGTGTTTGTGCGTGAGTGTTTGTGCGTGAGTGTTTGTGCGTGAGTGTTTGTGCGTGAGTGTTTGTGCGTGAGTGTTTGTGCGTGAGTGTTTGTGCGTGAGTGTTTGTGCGTGAGTGTTTGTGCGTGAGTGTTTGTGCGTGAGTGTTTGTGCGTGAGTGTTTGTGCGTGAGTGTTTGTGCGTGAGTGTTTGTGCGTGAGTGTTTGTGCGTGAGTGTTTGTGCGTGAGTGTTTGTGCGTGAGTGTTTGTGCGTGAGTGTTTGTGCGTGAGTGTTTGTGCGTGAGTGTTTGTGCGTGAGTGTTTGTGCGTGAGTGTTTGTGCGTGAGTGTTTGTGCGTGAGTGTTTGTGCGTGAGTGTTTGTGCGTGAGTGTTTGTGCGTGAGTGTTTGTGCGTGAGTGTTTGTGCGTGAGTGTTTGTGCGTGAGTGTTTGTGCGTGAGTGTTTGTGCGTGAGTGTTTGTGCGTGAGTGTTTGTGCGTGAGTGTTTGTGCGTGAGTGTTTGTGCGTGAGTGTTTGTGCGTGAGTGTTTGTGCGTGAGTGTTTGTGCGTGAGTGTTTGTGCGTGAGTGTTTGTGCGTGAGTGTTTGTGCGTGAGTGTTTGTGCGTGAGTGTTTGTGCGTGAGTGTTTGTGCGTGAGTGTTTGTGCGTGAGTGTTTGTGCGTGAGTGTTTGTGCGTGAGTGTTTGTGCGTGAGTGTTTGTGCGTGAGTGTTTGTGCGTGAGTGTTTGTGCGTGAGTGTTTGTGCGTGAGTGTTTGTGCGTGAGTGTTTGTGCGTGAGTGTTTGTGCGTGAGTGTTTGTGCGTGAGTGTTTGTGCGTGAGTGTTTGTGCGTGAGTGTTTGTGCGTGAGTGTTTGTGCGTGAGTGTTTGTGCGTGAGTGTTTGTGCGTGAGTGTTTGTGCGTGAGTGTTTGTGCGTGAGTGTTTGTGCGTGAGTGTTTGTGCGTGAGTGTTTGTGCGTGAGTGTTTGTGCGTGAGTGTTTGTGCGTGAGTGTTTGTGCGTACACTCTCGCTCACACACTCACTCACACACTCACACACACACACACACACACACACACACACTCTCTCGCTCACACACACACACACACACACACTGCTGTAAGTGACACTGATGTGTGTGTGTGTGTGTATCAGGTGCGGACGCTGCAGAGGACGAGGAGGTGGACGTCACGTCAGTCGATCCCATCCCAGCGTTCTGCAGCAGGTCAGTCGCGCTAAATTTCACATCGTTTTAATATCATACAGTCACATATGTGTTTTTCTTCTTTTTTTCTAGTTTTGTTTATGTTTGTTCAGTCAGGTTTTAAATACAATTTTGATAATCGCAAAATAAATGTAATCCAATTATTTGACGTTATTGTTAATATCATCATACAGTTTCATGTGTTAGTTAATTTTTAAGTTTAGACGGTTTTTATTTGTTCATATTGTGTAAAGGGGTGGTTGACTGTTTTTTTCTGTGCTTGATTGTGTTTATGGGCTGCAGTCTAACATGTGTTCATGCTTCGTTTTATAAAAAACCCATTATTTTTCACATAATTGACCTTTATTCCACACCGCTCTGTCCCTTCTCCTATAAACGCTGGAGGGGTTTATCAGGGTTTGTGATGTCACAAACCCAGGAAGTAGCTCGTTGTACTTCCTGCGAGCCGTAACTGTAGGCATTAAACTGCCATAATTATAAAAGACGATATCTCCGTTTGCATTGAACTTTCAGCGTCGTAACTTTGCAGATATCGTTTACACTCAAACAGCAATATTACACACTAACTAACGTTGAAAAAGTGAAATCACAATCAACCACCCCTTTAAACCAGTTTATTTTTCACAAAAGAAAATGTAAATGTAAGTCGCCAAAATTTTTTATTTTTACATTTTTAATTATTATCTTAGCGCAAGAGTTTATTTATTTTTTGTTGTTTTTGTTTGTTCGTATTTAATCAAGTTTTTGACATTAACAACATCTTAAATTTTAATTTTTAATTTAATTCACTATATTTTACATCATTTATAATCGCAGTTTTAAATGTGTATTCGTTATTTTTTTCGTATATCGTTTAATCAGGTTTTTGACGTTCACGATATAAAGTTTTCATTTCATTTGCTATAATTTACATTATTTTTTAATATTATCATACCGTTTCACATGTGTTCATTTTGACGTTTTTTTGTTGGTTCGTATCGTTTAAACCAGTTTATTTTTCGCGAAATAAAAATTTTAATTGAAATTTTTATTTTTAATTATCTTACACTGCAAATGTGTTTGTGCTAATTTAGTTTTTGTTTGTTCTTATATAATCCAGTCTATTTTTACATTCCAAAAATTTGTTTTGCGTTATGTTTTGTCGTATAGTAGTGTTGCTGTTTTTTCTCAGTAAATTTAATCGAGTGTTTTTCGCGGCGTTCGCAGTGACGAGGAGCTGGAGGACTTTAAAGCGCTGCTGTATCTGCCCATCGCTCCAGAGGTGGAGGACCCTGAGGAGAACCCGTTCGGCCCTCCGCCTGACGCCGCGGGTCAGAACGCCACGCCCGACGATGGCTCCGCCCACAGCGGCCCCGGCGACAAAAAACAGCGGCAACCGTCGTCCGACGGAGGGCCACCCAAGAAGAAGATTCGCACCACCACCATCGAGCTGCAGGGCGTCCCAAACGATGGTAAGGGAGTGATGAAAAACTGGCCTAACGATTATCGACATTATCGACAACGTCAACAATAAAAAAATTGTCAATATCGACAACGTCAACAATAAAAAATTGTCAACACATATTTTTGTTGTCAAGTAGTCGTTTGATCTCATATGACCTAATGTAAGAGCCTGCAATAACGCGGTTTGACCAGTGTGGCGCTGTAGCGCAAGACTGTAATTCAGCTCTCCTGATGCAATCCAAGAGAAGAAGACAGCACTTCAGCGCAAACACAGCCGGACCTGAAGCTGCTGAGCGGCGTTTGATGAATATGTAAATATATGCTGGGCGCTTTCCTCTAAGCTAGCTAATGATCAAATCGTTTTATTAGTGGGGTGAAAAAACGTTTAATTAAAGTGATAGTGATGTGGATGTTTGCAGGAGCTCTGCAGTTCGGCGCTCCAGTAAAGTCCAGTCACGTTTATTTATATAGTACTTTATGCAATAAATCAAGCAGCTTTACAGCATTAAACATGAAAAACCAGAATCAGTCTCCTGTTCATTTAGAATTACAACTTGATTTTCTGTTATAAAGCAGCTCTCCAGTGTGGAGCTAGCTAATGATCAAATCTTTTTATTAGTGGGGGGAAAACGTTTAATTAAAGTGATCGCTTGGTTTGCAGAGATCAAAACTTGATTATCATAACCCTATACTCTATTCTAAGAGAGATTATGTTGTGAATAAAATAGTTTATCCAAAAATAAAGCACCTTATCACTTACCTTTATTTTGTTTTTTACTCATATGATAGATATAATATAATAATATATAAATTCAATTATGAATCAAGTTGAGCGAATCGTATATGTTTATATTAGTGGTGTCAAAATTAACGCGTTAAAAATATTTAACGTAATTAACGCTAGGTTTGGCCACCGCACTCACAACTGCTAAAGAATTGCGTTTATTTAGACGTAGAACTTCTTTACGGCCACATCAAATGGGCGACTTTTCAGACTTTTCATATAAAAGCACGAAACAAACGACGAGCAAAGAATGTCGTAGTTATGTCGTCAGCTAAGTCATGAAGTTACAAAAAGGCGATTAAATCTGCCTTAACACAGTGCATGTAAGTATCTGTTATTTATGAGTAACGTTTAAAACCGTGTCGCGTCATGTTCAGCAGCGGCAGCTCTTAAAGTAACAGCAGCCAAACTATCCTAATTACCAGCTGCTGTGATGTCTGTTAATCAAAGAACAAAATACAAAAAGGAAATCGGTGACTTATGTAGCTTTAAGCTTTAATTTATTTAATTTATAAGTTGTTTCTACATTCATTTGAAGATTGAAAGTGAAATTATTGCAGTGTAAATTATATTGAAAAACTTTAACGTTAGGTGGGATTAATCGCGATTAATTTCAGAAAAAATGTGCGATTAATTAGTTTTTTTTTTTAGTTAATCGATAGACAGGACCAGTTTATATATAATCATGATTCAAACACGGCATGATTCATGAGTCTTTTTGACCGAGTCCTTAAAAGAATCAGTTCAAAAGAGTCATATGTTTGTGAATTGGACTGTGCAGCAGTGTTATTTTAGTATTGTTTATATACTTTTATAGTATTTATTTATGATGTATTTATATTTTTTATAGTTTAATGCTGATAAACTTTAACGTTAGGTGGGATTAATCGTGATTAATTTCAGAAAAAATGTGCAATTAATTAGTAAACATGTTTTAATCGATAGACAGGACCAGTTTATATATAATCATGATTCAAACACGGCATGATTCATGAGTCTTTTTGACCGAGTCCTCAAAAGAATCAGTTCAAAAGAGTCATATGTTTGTGAATTGGACTGTGCAGCAGTGTTATTTTAGTATTGTTTATATACTTTTATAGTATTTATTTATGATGTATTTATATTTTTTATAGTTTAATGCTGATAAACTTTAACGTTAGGTGGGATTAATCGTGATTAATTTCAGAAAAAATGTGCAATTAATTAGTAAACATGTTTTAATCGATAGACAGGACCAGTTTATATATAATCATGATTCAAACACGGCATGATTCATGAGTCTTTTTGACCGAGTCCTCAAAAGAATCAGTTCAAAAGAGTCATATGTTTGTGAATTGGACTGTGCAGCAGTGTTATTTCATTGATTCTGATGTGTTTAGATTTTTTATAATGCTAATACATAATCTTATTGAAATGTATATTTTTTTATGACGTCACTTCCTCTGACGCCTGCGTTCGTGTCTCGCAGAGGTCCATCCGCTGCTGGGTGTGAAGGGCGACAGTAAGTCCAAGAAGAAGGCGGCGGGGCGGCCCAAGGGATCGAAAGGTAAAGACAAAGACTCTCCGTTCAGACCCAAAGTCTACCGGGACAGAGCAGAGGGGCTGGGGACGCCAGGTAAGACGACCTTTGACCCCTGTGGGTCCGCTGCGGCTAGAGCTCCGCTGTGATTGGCTGCTTCCTGCTAAGTCATATGTTTGTGAATTGGACTGTGCAGCAGTGTTATTTCATTGATTCTGATGTGTTTAGATTTTTTATAATGCTAATACATAATCTTATTGAAATGTATATTTTTTTATGACGTCACTTCCTCTGACGCCTGCGTTCGTGTCTCGCAGAGGTCCATCCGCTGCTGGGTGTGAAGGGCGACAGTAAGTCCAAGAAGAAGGCGGCGGGGCGGCCCAAGGGATCGAAAGGTAAAGACAAAGACTCTCCGTTCAGACCCAAAGTCTACCGGGACAGAGCAGAGGGGCTGGGGACGCCAGGTAAGACGACCTTTGACCCCTGTGGGTCCGCTGCGGCTAGAGCTCCGCTGTGATTGGCTGCTTCCTGCTAGCCTTCCTGTCCTTCCTGCTCTGACCTCCTCGATGTGCGAGCGAATGCTTCAGGTCTGCAGTCCTCCCCGATCATTCCCATGATGCCCTGCAGCCAAACTCGCGCACTAAAACCGGCCTAATAATTCAGTCAAGATACTAAACAAAAGCAAAGTTCAGTTTTAAACGTTGCGTTTATTACTACTAAAATTAGTTTTGAATGCAAATCGTTTAAAGATTCAGATTCAAATATGAATCAAGATGAGCGAATCGTATGTTTATAAAAGCGGCATGATTCATGAGTCTTTTTTGACCGAGTCATTAAAAGAATCAGTTCAAAAGAGTCATTTGTTTGTGAATTCGACTGTGCAGCAGTGTTATTTTAATATGACGTTATAGTGTTTCTTATGATGTATTTATATTTTTTAAAGTTTAATTTTAATAATTTTATTTAAAATAATATTTTTGTACATTAATAAATAAAAAACAATTTTTCACTTTAATTGTTACAATAATGTAATTTTTTGTTTTATTTTAATTATTAATTTTATTTAAATGTAAATTTTTCATGGTTTAACATTTTATTTTTTATTTCGTGATAGTTTTTTTTGGCCGTATGGCACAAGCCTAATTTAAATTATATTATATTTAAATACTTTCAGGTTTGTTTGTTTTTTCTGTGCTTTCGTAATTTTCTTTTATTTTTCCTATTTAGCTTTTCGTTTTCGTAATTTTACTAATAGATAGTTATTTTATTTCACTTCACCATTTTTAATTAAAATTTTAAGTTTTTCATCTAATATTTAAATTTTATTTTAGCTTTATTTTAATTAACGAAAATAATTTTTATTAGTTAATAATTGTAGCTTAGTCGTGCGATTCCGAGCTGTGGTTTTCACATTGTTCGTATCTTGCATTAAAGCACGCGAATGATGATTCGCTTGCGATTATATGCCGATTTATGCCATAAATTGGATCGAAATTAGCTTTGGTGCGGATTTGCATTGCTTTGTCGCTTCGCTCTTTGGGCCTTTACGTTGACCTGAAGGATTTAACGATTTTTATTCACGAATATATTCATTTTACATATTAGTTAGTTTAATTTAACCACACGAATGCTGTTCTTTCAGGAAGTCTGGTCTCGGCGGTGTACAAGCAGCACGAGGTTCAGGGTTTGGACTGAAGCTGAAGGCCTCTGGCGCCCCCTGTCTGTGTGGATGAACGACGTCGCTCTTTTTTTATGGACTCTATGGACTATTCGTGTTGTATTATTACAGAAGGACATTACAGCTCAACGACGCCACAGTTTGAAGCCCGTCCGATCCGTTTCCTCGCATAGAGAGAGTGATAGGAAGAGGGAATCATGTATTGTTTGTTTAGAGTAGATGGATCTGTCTCTGTGTATAAGCACTAGTTGGGTCGTATACTCAGTCACGTGTCTTTTATTTGTTTTGCGTTTGTTTCTTTTTTTCTGAGACTGGTTGTGTTTTTTTATACATATTAAACCAGTTTGTTTTTTGAGAGTGGCTGCTATGTGTAAAATGTGTTTTGGTACAATGTTTTCAGGGTTATGAAGAACATCTGGAATAAATCCACCCACTCAGGAGTGTTTTTCTGGCGAGCAGCTGCCATTTTGTTTCATGCACTGACAGTTTCCTTCCAGCAGATGGATGCAGAGCGTGAATGAAAAGTGAGTGAAAAGACCTTTTTCTGTTATTCAGGTCCATTTTGTACTTTTCTACGGTTGGATTCCATTTTGTGTTTCTGTGTTTTATCCACAAACATCTCAAGAGTGAAAATCAGACGAAAGTAAGTGAACCTCCACTTTCTTAGTTCAGATTCTCTCTGGTTTGAGGCTCAAAACATCACCATTACTCGCATGGTATTTATTAATTGTCTTAAAATAGTTTGAAAGAATGAAGATAATGCTTTAGTAAGTCATAATTAAGATATTTTAAAAAGTCAAAGTCAGGTTTGCCTTTGTTTTTTTTAATGATATATTTTAATTATGATATAAAGGTATGTAAAAGTCATTTTGACTTTTCATTTCACAATTTCAAATGTTTACACCAAATTCTAATGGTTTCCACTACAAATACGATCCCAAACCATCACCTTTTAACCATTAAAACCATTACAAATGGTTTTCTGTAGTGTGTTTTGGGACATATTTCATTAGGATTTATTGGTTTGAACAATAAGCCACCAATAGAAGGTGACCAATTACCGCAGAGTCCATTACAGTTTCTATTAAAACCAGTAAAACCATTACAAATGGTTTTCTGTAGTGTGTTTTGGGACATATTTCATTAGGATTTATTGGTTTGAACAATAAGCCACCAATAGAAGGTGACCAATTACCACAGGGTCCATTACAGTTTCCATTAAAACCAGTAAAACCATTACAAATGTTTTTTGTAGTGTGTTTCGGGACATATTTCATCAGGATTTATTGGTTTGAACAATAAGCCACCAATAGAAGGTGACCAATTACCGCAGGGTCCGTTACAGTTTCCATTAAAACCAGTAAAGCCATTACAAATGGTTTTCTGTAGTGTGTTTCGGGACATATTTCATCAGGATTTATTGGTTTGAACAATAAGCCACCAATAGAAGGTGACCAATTACCGCAGGGTCCATTACAGTTTCCATTAAAACCAGTAAAACCATTACAAATTTTGTGATGGTGTCTATAGTTTTTTTTCAACAAGATATAATTTAGTTAATAATGTAGACTTAAAGCCATAATTTCGACTATTTGCCTCATAGTATGTCATATATTCGACATTTAAAGTCATTTCGATTTAGTATGTCAATTTCGACATTTAAATTAATGGCTTTGTGTCATAATTTCTACTTATTTAGACTTGTTGTCATTTCGGACGTTTAAAGTCGTAATTACTAAAGTCATAATTTTGACTTGTCGTGGCTTACCCTATTTTTTTCTCTCTCGTGACGGAAATCATTCATGAAATTTGGAAATAATATTAACGTAACTACAGCTATTTGTCAAATCTTGAGGGAAACTACGCGATGTCAGAATTTAAAATCGTTGTAGTACGAATTCATAGATGCTGTATATGTTGAAAGTGCAGTCTCTATAAAATGATGTAATATTCATGAACGGTAGGAAATCCGTTGGTCAAAGTGTGGGAAAACTAAGCGCGGGAATTCACGCGCTCCGTTCAGAGACCGTTTGTTGGCGTTACATATTTCACTTAGGAACGCCCACTTCAATAACGTTACCCAAAAAACCTCAACACTCTTTAAGTAGCTAATTAAAATCTCATCTTTATTACAGCCACATGTACATCATATTCCAAGAAAATTATTTCTAAAAGTGGAAACGAGCAGAGTTTTTCTGTTAATGTGCCATCCGTTCACATCCATTATTCACAGCGTTTGACTCACGGCGGAAATGACGTGATTTCATCTCAGAAACGAGCGCGAGAGAGCCGCAGAGAGTCACAGTTGTGAGGAAAAATTGTAAACACTCCAGCGCTCGTGCGCCAAACATAGTGCAGGTGGGAAAAATCCTGATTTTCTGCTCAAAGAAGAAGAAAAATATCCGCAAACATGACACGGGTGACTCCAAAAATACGTCTGCTTCTTCTACTTTGGAAAATAATTAGGTCTCGTTCATGAAACGCGATCAGAACGAATTTGCGTACATCATTCATTGTCTAACTTAGCTTATCGATTCATTCTGCATGCATTTCATGGGGCTTGTAAAGTTGAAACCTTGTTGTTTGCGGAAAGGTGCGCTGAAAATATCTGAAAACACAGTTCAGTGCGTCGATCGTCTTTCTCTCCAAATTGTTGTACTTCTGTTAACACCACTTATAATTCTTATTCGAGTCATTATAAAAGTTCTTTGTTTCTTTTCGTGACATCAATTGTGAAGAGCACAAGAAAAATAGCTTTAAAAATACTACAGTTATAGTGCAAGAACCCGCACACTTCACAACACGCGCTCACGTTTCCACTCCCCGATCTCCGGCATAACCCTGCACACCCAATCGCCGGCCCTGGCGGCGTATCCGACTCCCGATCCGTCGTTAGATTATCCGATATTATTCCCAGAGAATCAGATTCATGATTGAAAGGAGGAGGGGCTGTGCTAACGCCACAGATTAGCTAGCGGAAGACAGTCGGAAAGGGAACTCTTTAAATGACGTAATTTGGCTAGTTGCAAATCATGTCGAAGAAATGAAATCTCACGGTTAGAACCACCTTAAAAATTATCCGTAACGTAAACTTTTCTTGGCAACAAATGAAATTAGTTTTGTCTGGCGTCGGTGTCTGGTGTATTGCTTCATGCGGTCGAATCAAACTGCAGTGAATTCGCTCCCTAATAAAACATCTCTTCACAACACAATGCAAAACAAGATATAACATTTAAAAATCAATGTACTACGGTGTTCGGAAACGTCTGTATCTACAGTAAACCTCAATGTCAGGAGGTAGCTTTGTGTAGTGCGGCCGGTCCAACATGCACACACACACACACACACACACACAAGTCAATCTGAACACTCAGAACGAATTTGCGTACATCATTCATTGTCTAACTTAGCTTATCGATTCATTCTGCATGCATTTCATGGGGCTTGTAAAGTTGAAACCTTGTTGTTTGCGGAAAGGTGCGCTGAAAATATCTGAAAACACAGTTCAGTGCGTCGATCGTCTTTCTCTCCAAATTGTTGTACTTCTGTTAACACCACTTATAATTCTTATTCGAGTCATTATAAAAGTTCTTTGTTTCTTTTCGTGACATCAATTGTGAAGAGCACAAGAAAAATAGCTTTAAAAATACTACAGTTATAGTGCAAGAACCCGCACACTTCACAACACGCGCTCACGTTTCCACTCCCCGATCTCCGGCATAACCCTGCACACCCAATCGCCGGCCCTGGCGGCGTATCCGACTCCCGATCCGTCGTTAGATTATCCGATATTATTCCCAGAGAATCAGATTCATGATTGAAAGGAGGAGGGGCTGTGCTAACGCCACAGATTAGCTAGCGGAAGACAGTCGGAAAGGGAACTCTTTAAATGACGTAATTTGGCTAGTTGCAAATCATGTCGAAGAAATGAAATCTCACGGTTAGAACCACCTTAAAAATTATCCGTAACGTAAACTTTTCTTGGCAACAAATGAAATTAGTTTTGTCTGGCGTCGGTGTCTGGTGTATTGCTTCATGCGGTCGAATCAAACTGCAGTGAATTCGCTCCCTAATAAAACATCTCTTCACAACACAATGCAAAACAAGATATAACATTTAAAAATCAATGTACTACGGTGTTCGGAAACGTCTGTATCTACAGTAAACCTCAATGTCAGGAGGTAGCTTTGTGTAGTGCGGCCGGTCCAACATGCACACACACACACACACACACACACAAGTCAATCTGAACACTCGCTCGGTGGGTGTCGCTATACAGTTGTGACAGTGAGCAATGACGTAGGCAGCTGCCGGGTGTCTCCGCTGGGGCCCAGGCGCGTTCCGTGCGTCAGGAGTTCCTCTACAGTGGTCCAGTCATCCAGCAGCTTCCGGTTCCTCAGGCGACTTAGTTTCCTCTGGCTCAGCTCCAGAACGGTACTACAACTCTCTCTGTTAGCTCCTCCCATGACTCTGCCACTATGCACCAATCCTGATGCAGCTACGCCACAGCCGCCATTGTTTCTGGCCTGTCGCTGTTTCTGCAGCATGTGTTCGCGGCGCTCAGTGCGGCTCCAGTAGCGACCCATTCGGACCTCGCTGTGACTCTCTTCGTCCGTGCTCATGCCGCTACGCTCATCCGCCAACCTTGACGCTCGATCCCGCAGCATCTGGTTTCGCAAAGCGCGCAAATTCCCGCCGGGTGGTTTCCTAGCGGACGTGTGGCCCTCCAAGGTGCTGTAGAGTCCGCCAACGGATCCCGCGCGGTTGGCGGGTTTCGGCCAGGTTTCGTTGTCCTGACTGGGCGTGTGGCTTAGAGTGTGGAACCTGTTGTTGGGCATCTGTTGGGTCACAAAGCTCCTCTGGAGCTGCGGTTCGGTGGAAGCTCGGATCCTGCCGTTGGCGTGAAGATCCAGAGGCGTGCAACAGTGTTCGTCAACTGGAGAGATCAGGGACGGTTGACTCATTGCGTGTAGAGTCTGTGTAGGGAATGCAGTGGGGTGTACAACAGGGTGTGCAATGGCGTGCATAAGTGCCAAGTCCGGCTCCTCAGGGAGATTCATGGGCAGGTCGACTCTGTGGACGCAGGGATGCAGCGTGGCCCTGCAATAGTTGGGTGAGGCCGGGTGACTCGCCCGTCTGCGGTACTCCATTTGTGCGGGGCGGAGATGCAGCGTCCTGCTTCTTCTCAGCATTCCCGCAGAACTCGGATGAGGCACGGGATTGAACAGCGAGCCGCTGCTGGAGCTGTGCCGGTACTGCACGGACGAAACGCGCGATCCCTGGATGGGCGCGCAGACGTTTTGAGGCTGCACCATCAGTATTTCTGGGATGGCCTCTAGGGGGTGTTTTATCTGGCTGTCGCGCCGTTCGCGAGAGCACGGCTCCCCCTGGTGGTGCATGCGGGCGTTGTAATGGCGCATGCGTTTCTCGAGCAGACGCTGGAAGCGCAGGAACTCGCCGGTGCTGACGCTGTAAAAACCCGAGTCGCTCAGTTCAGACGAGATGAATGACTCAGACGATGGTGACCCGCCGTGGCACTCCTCAAGCCCCTCCTCCGTCTCCACCCCCGACAGCTCCCCCTGGTGGAAGCTACCGTCCGTCCAGCCGAGCCCGCTGTCCAGCTCGTGATGAAGAGGCAGGTAACCCAGGGGTTTCTCCATCATGTAGTCATCGTCATCAGTCTGTCGAAAACACACAAACACATATTATGACATTAGAGCAATAAGCCATTCAAAGTAATGAGTTGCAGTGATTTTACCAGAGTAAAAAGACTCGGTGTGTTTTTATGCGTTATGTTGTATCCAAAAGCACCCTCTAAAGGTCATTGCACACTGAGTCACGTACGTTAAAAAATAAATACGACCTCACACTGTGTCAATCACGTTTACACACTGCCTCCGAAACTTTCGTCCATCATAAAAAAATTCAGATTGGGTTCGATTTTCTGGATTTTTCGCATCCGTGGCAAGCATTTTGAGAGGTGTTTTGACAATTTAGAGCCACCGTACAAGCGAACGCCAAAATCCAGAAAGGTGATTGTCAAGTTCATCCACTTCGTCTCGCAGCACAAAGCACTGTAGAGATCCTTGCACACATCCTTGATCATTTATGAATACATAAATGATTGACGATTAATTATTAATAGTAAAAATAATACGATTAAAAAAATAATAATAAGTCAAAAAAATTTTATAATAAAATTTTCCGAACAATATCTGAGGGGTGCTAGCTTTGTCAAACTAGGCTTTAAAATGCTATTATCCTCTAAGTGATTTCAAATGCATTATTGCAAGTGAACGGCACATTATTGTTCATCCCAAAGAGGCACAAATTCACTTTCACAGACATTTACATTAACTGTTCCCTCCTGGTGGGAACTCAATCCGAGCAGCCATTCTCTTCAAGAATCGGCTAAAAACACATTTCTTCCATCTTTACTCGACCCTCTAACTCTAGCACTCTCTATTCTAATTCTATTCTTTTTTTTCTTTTTTTAACTGCCCCTTTTAGACTTGCACTCTATTTACTAACTGCTTGTTTACTTTAAAAAAAAAACTAACACTAGCTTCTCTATTCTTTTTTTATTCTATTTGTTTTCTTTTTATTTATTATACAATTAGCAAAAAAAAAGGCCTCTAACACTAGCTTGTTCTATTCTTTTTCTATTCTATATTCTAATATATAATAATAATAAAAAACCTTGCTACATGTACTGCGTTAAGCTAACTGAGACTTGTTATAGCACTTGCTTATCATTGCTCTTTTGTTGATTTTAATTGCTTCATTTGTAAGTCGCTTGGGATAAAAGCGTCTGCTGAATGACTAAATGTAAATGTATAGTGGGTGGTTGCTAGGCGGTTTTTAAATGGTTCAATACTATTGATACTGTTACAGGTTTGTGCATATTTGTAGCAAACTCATATGTGGTTCATCCAGTCAGGAGTTATCAGTTTAAATATACATGCATTTATAACTGAGAAAGTTTATGGGGTATTTTTAAAAGAATTATGTACCTTTAAATGGCTGACGGAAATGTGCAACGAAAAGTTGAGTTAATTTAAAGCGACATAGGCGTCCGTTGACGATGCAACAAAATTGCACAGAGCTTAACTATATATGCAAATGAGCAGCGACAGCCAATAGCATTGCATACATTAGATGCTGCAGTCGAGTAGAAACGCTGACTATTAATCCACAATCCAGATTAAATCACTCTCAGTGTGAACGCATCTCAAGTAATAAAGAAAAACGTAGGTATGTTACATTTAAATTGGATTGAGCGGTCGTCTATCGGAGCCCAAGAGTCACTCTGGTGGCTCTCAGTCTTCAGCCGTATTTATGATCGCTAGTTGCCTGGTAACACATAACTTACATAATATGTGACTCCTCGGCTCTCGGTCTGTGACGTATGAAGAGAATCACACAAGAACCAGAACAACAACAGTCCCTCAGATCTGAACTCAGCTTCTAGATTCATTCGGTCTGCATTAATTGGTTGCATTTTGACTACACGACACCACTTTCTTTTTAAGGCAAGACACTATTTAAGGAAGAAACATTTTCATGCACTGGTTAATTTTGGGATTTTCAAGACGTCGTTTCAGTGGAAAGAAAACATCCAAAAATATTTAAGTATGTTATTGCACTTTATCTATTTGCATTAGTAGATTTCAATATCTTTAAAAACCATTTTCCCAAAATGAGTTTGTTTCTCCACTTCTACATACACCAAATTTTACAGTTTTATTCAGATCTATATTCTATCTATTTTTGCACTTTACCTAGTTGCATCTAATTTAAACATATCTTTAAAGGCCATTTTCTCAATATTTATAGTTTGTTTCTCCAGTTCAGCAGCGCTTACACACACCAAACTTAACGGTTTTATTCATATCCATATTCTGAAAGGTTTTATAGAAGGGTTTGTTAATATATCATTCACACTGATTTATACAACGCTTTATTGCTTAAAACATGGTCAAAATTGTTGTTTTTTTCAGTCTGTTGATGAAGTATTTTCTGATTTACAGAGCGATAGAAATCCAAAATTCCTTCAGTAAAAACCTTTAACATGTTCAAACAAGAGTTCGGATTTCTGTTCTGTGCACTTAAGTCATTTAATTAGATAATGCATATTTGAACATAATTTAAGAAAACTTGTAATACAAAAATTGTTTGCAATTCTAAATGTATTCAATCAACTGGGCAAGTATGTTGATGTTTATTAGTCAGTTTTTACCCATCATGTGATGTCTTGCCTTGAACATACACTCCGAACATTCGTCACTGAACGTTCAATAATTCAGCGGTTCTTCATCAATTATTCCTTAAGCCCTGGTCATATATTCAGGCTGTATTTTGTGACTCTCACCTGACTCTGGAAACTTCTGGGTTCCTCCAGGTTGGTGCTGCAGCATCCGATCAGACAGTTCTGTGCCGGAGACGCGCTGCTGGAGAACTCATGGTCCTGAAACGAGCACAAAATACCGTTAAACATAGAACCGGACTGCTGTTCACTCCAGAAGAGCGTCATTATCACGGATGGTGATGTGATTTCAAACCCTTTCTGCTCTTGTGAGAAGAACGTGCGAGCATTTCCGCTGCTTTCCTGATGAATTATTAGCATAATGAGGCTGTGATGTAGAAGAGTGATTATTTTAAACGTCTGTCTGTCTCTCCTTCAGTCGCTTTATTAAAGGCTGTTTCCTCCTAAGCAATGCACACGTGAAATGTGTGTGTGTGTGTGTGTTCCCAAGCGTAGCTAAATGCATGAATAATTCCAGAGCATAAGAGAGCAGCTCCATTTTGAAAAACGCGTTTGTTTGGAGAACAGCTCACACATACACACACTCAGACACATACTCACACACTCACACACTCACAGTTTAGCATTTCCTAACACGACACACACAATCAATCACATACATACACACACACACACTCAGACACACTCACACACACCCACTCAGACACACTCTCTCACTCACACACACCCACTCAGACACACTCTCTCACTCACACACACCCACTCAGACACACTCTCTCACTCACACACACCCACTCAGACACACTCTCTCACTCACACACACCCACTCAGACACACTCTCTCACTCACACACACCCACTCAGACACACTCTCTCACTCACACACACCCACTCAGACACACTCTCTCACTCACACACACCCACTCAGACACACTCTCTCACTCACACACACCCACTCAGACACACTCTCTCACTCACACACACCCACTCAGACACACTCTCTCACTCACACACACCCACTCAGACACACTCTCTCACTCACACACACCCACTCAGACACACTCTCTCACTCACACACACCCACTCAGACACACTCTCTCACTCACACACACCCACTCAGACACACTCTCTCACTCACACACACCCACTCAGACACACTCTCTCACTCACACACACCCACTCAGACACACTCTCTCACTCACACACACCCACTCAGACACACTCTCTCACTCACACACACCCACTCAGACACACTCTCTCACTCACACACACCCACTCAGACACACTCTCTCACTCACACACACCCACTCAGACACACTCTCTCACTCACACACACCCACTCAGACACACTCTCTCACTCACACACACCCACTCAGACACACTCTCTCACTCACACACACCCACTCAGACACACTCTCTCACTCACACACACCCACTCAGACACACTCTCTCACTCACACACACCCACTCAGACACACTCTCTCACTCACACACACCCACTCAGACACACTCTCTCACTCACACACACCCACTCAGACACACTCTCTCACTCACACACACCCACTCAGACACACTCTCTCACTCACACACACCCACTCAGACACACTCTCTCACTCACACACACCCACTCAGACACACTCTCTCACTCACACACACCCACTCAGACACACTCTCTCACTCACACACACCCACTCAGACACACTCTCTCACTCACACACACCCACTCAGACACACTCTCTCACTCACACACACCCACTCAGACACACTCTCTCACTCACACACACCCACTCAGACACACTCTCTCACTCACACACACCCACTCAGACACACTCTCTCACTCACACACACCCACTCAGACACACTCTCTCACTCACACACACCCACTCAGACACACTCTCTCACTCACACACACCCACTCAGACACACTCTCTCACTCACACACACCCACTCAGACACACTCTCTCACTCACACACACCCACTCAGACACACTCTCTCACTCACACACACCCACTCAGACACACTCTCTCACTCACACACACCCACTCAGACACACTCTCTCACTCACACACACCCACTCAGACACACTCTCTCACTCACACACACCCACTCAGACACACTCTCTCACTCACACACACCCACTCAGACACACTCTCTCACTCACACACACCCACTCAGACACACTCTCTCACTCACACACACCCACTCAGACACACTCTCTCACTCACACACACCCACTCAGACACACTCTCTCACTCACACACACCCACTCAGACACACTCTCTCACTCACACACACCCACTCAGACACACTCTCTCACTCACACACACCCACTCAGACACACTCTCTCACTCACACACACCCACTCAGACACACTCTCTCACTCACACACACCCACTCAGACACACTCTCTCACTCACACACACCCACTCAGACACACTCTCTCACTCACACACACCCACTCAGACACACTCTCTCACTCACACACACCCACTCAGACACACTCTCTCACTCACACACACCCACTCAGACACACTCTCTCACTCACACACACCCACTCAGACACACTCTCTCACTCACACACACCCACTCAGACACACTCTCTCACTCACACACACCCACTCAGACACACTCTCTCACTCACACACACCCACTCAGACACACTCTCTCACTCACACACACCCACTCAGACACACTCTCTCACTCACACACACCCACTCAGACACACTCTCTCACTCACACACACCCACTCAGACACACTCTCTCACTCACACACACCCACTCAGACACACTCTCTCACTCACACACACCCACTCAGACACACTCTCTCACTCACTCACTCGCTCACACACACACACAGTTGAGCATCTCCTAACACCACACACACAAGAAGGATGAAACAACTGCTTTAAACACTCATTTAAGATTGGCATTGCAGAATGATCAGGGTTTGGAAAGACATTTTTGATATTCATGTCAATCACACCATAAACAAAAGTGCCTGACAGTGAAGATCCTTTGTTCTTTTTTCATTATTTACATCATTTTAAATGTGGCACAAATCAAATTCCTGAAATGATCTGCATGCATAAAACTAATTATCCAATAATTCTCATTAAAAAGACATTATAATATTATATATTCATAAATAAATCAGATATAGTAAGTCATAGTAAATCAAATATTTCTATTTATTATTGTATTATTTTGTATTAATATATATTTTGTATTAATTTATTTTAATATAAATTAATTAGACAGGACAAAAATGACTTAAAGGTATTGATATTATTATTAATTATGATATTATGTAGCTAAAAATTTATAATTATATATATATATATTAATTTTAGTATACATCATCTCGTCATGAACATTAACAGCTGATAATAATCATAATCTGATTATGCAGAAATGCCAATCATTTCTCATTTTATTTAGCTATTAAAATAATGTAGACTAACATATTCGTATTAATGCAAATTTATAATGATATATACATGTAATAACGATACGGTTATAAATTAGCTAATTTTCACTGAAAAATACAATCATACTGAAATAAAAGTATAATATATTAAAAATTAATTTCATTATGGATGTAGTTTTTATAAATATGGTATATACAGTATGTTATTATAATGAAAGCCACTGGCCATCAATAACTACATGCATATTACGCATGCAATACTGACAGCTGACACTCATCATGTTAATATCTCACGTTGCAGGCCCGTCGTCCTCTGTGCTCCAGGTCTCTGGGCGTGTTTGGTAGGTACTCGTACCTGCTTCCGTCTCTATGGGTCCCGGGGAGGGTCAAGTGATTGTAGTACGTCCTGAGAACACAACAAACACTCATAAATATCTGTAGGAACAACATCAAATTGGAACAGACAACACTTATTAGTCTAAAATATCCCTAATGCACAATATTGACTTAAGCTAATGTTAGACTCTGCCCTCAAAACTTCTTCTCAGTTATTGAATTGGGCAGCAAAAGGTTCATTTGGCAACTAAATGATTCATTTCATACACACACACATAATCACATACACACACAATCACACACACAGTTTAGCATTTCCTAACACGACACACACACACACGCACACATAATCACATACACACACAATCACACACACAGTTTAGCATTTCCTAACACGACACACACACACACGCACACATAATCACATACACACACAATCACACACACAGTTTAGCATTTCCTAACACGACACACACACACACGCACACATAATCACATACACACACAATCACACACACAGTTTAGCATTTCCTAACACGACACACACACACACGCACACATAATCACATACACACACAATCACACACACAGTTTAGCATTTCCTAACACGACACACACACACACGCACACATAATCACATACACACACAATCACACACACAGTTTAGCATTTCCTAACACGACACACACACACACGCACACATAATCACATACACACACAATCACACACACAGTTTAGCATTTCCTAACACGACACACACACACACGCACACATAATCACATACACACACAATCACACACACAGTTTAGCATTTCCTAACACGACACACACACACACGCACACATAATCACATACACACACAATCACACACACAGTTTAGCATTTCCTAACACGACACACACACACACGCACACATAATCACATACACACACAATCACATACACTCACCCACAGCAAACAGTTCATTTGGCAACTAAATGATTCATTTTAGGAGCTAATGCCTCCCTAGTCATGTTTTTAGTCTGGAGCCACTGCACCCTTGATGTTTCCTTCTAAAAAGGAAGGGATCTCACTTGTCCAAACGTCTTTGCTGTATGAATTCTGCAGTGTGTTCATCACATGAAGCTGTAAAATGCAATGAAACGATATGATATGCTTGCGTGCAAAACCTAGCGTGACATGCTAAAGACGGCTCTTGGTGGAGCACATCAGAGTTTGAAATCCTATCCATAACTGGACCTGCTCCTCGGACATTCCCACTGGTCAAATTTTGGTCACATGACCAAGTGTTACTTTCAAAAACCCTTGCGTTTTTGGCTCTTGAGAATCAGTTTGTAGCTTGTTTTGAATCACACACTCGCTCAGTAAATCGTTTATGGAGTTCAGATTCATCAGGTAAATAACTAGAAGAATAACAAAACATGCAATAAATGGTCAAACTATTTGGGTTACAAATGAGCTTGCTTATGGTTATGAAAATAATATGATAACAAGTACTAGCTGAAGCAGCATAATGGACAGTTTTTGTTCAGGAAAAATAACTATAATAGAATAAAAGCCCGTTTGCACCAAGGACGATAACTATAACGATAGCTACGTTTTAATAATCGTTCAAATCCAGTGAGAAAAGTCCACACCACAACTATAACAATAACACAGAGTTACGCTGTCAATGGTAAAGCAACTGACAGCCAATCAGAATCCAGCTCAAGCATTTAAAGCTGCAGACGACAACACTAATATAGTTATTGTTTTTATGGTTCTTGGAATGAACGCCAGAAACCTTGCACACTCATGTGAAAAATGCCTGCGTTTGCTCTCACGTTAGACGTAATTACGCAAGCACTCTAAAAAGTCGTTCACACAAAACACACTCTTCATTTCAATTAGCAACAGCATTTAAACGAATGCAATAAGTTACTAATTTTGACTTAATAGAATCTAAAAAACGCAATGCTCATAAAATGAATAGACGAATAGCATTTTTAGGGCCAGCGCAAACCGTCTTTTGGCGTTAAAATAGTAGCGTCAAGATTTACTAAAGACGCGCGGTAATTTTTGGGTGAACTAACCCTTTAATGTGTGCATTGTCAGTAAATCACACACAGAACATTCCCCTACCATTGGTGCTTTTATGGAACTGGGTTTTAATGTTAATTTGCTCTGTTTAGTAAATCTGGCGCTTAGTAACTATTAAAAGACTGTGGTGTGTGAACGGCCTCTTAAGTGCACGTCTGTGTTTGTCCTGCAGGGGGCAGCGGTGAGCTGCAGGTGTGTCGCACCTGTCCGAGGGAGGCAGTCGCGGTAGGGTGCACGAGTGTGGCCGGAGAGGGTCCCACGGTCGCTCCGTCTGCGTGCTGCAGTCCGTCGTCCTGTTGTACTGCAGGCTCCGCCCCCGGCCCTCAATCTGAAGCGTGATTGGCTGCTCGTAGCTGGCCAGGATACGGAAGGCCTCTCGCTTCTGCAGGTGGGTCAGATCCCGACCGTGAACCTGAACGACAAGACAAACGCGGTGACCGGAAAGATCGAGATTAATTTGAGCCCTCGTTTAAGCGTGGATCTGTACCCTCTATTTCATCTGATTCGCCCCACCCCAGCAGACGACCCGATCTGTTCAGGACTGAACTGAACCTCAGGCACACACACACTCACTCACACACTCTCTCTCACACGCGCTCTCTCACACACACACGCTCACGCACACACACACACGCAGAGAGAGAGCTGCAGTGAGAGAGACGCGCGGCAGAATCAGACGGACTGAGCGCTCTCTCTCTCTCTCTCACACACTCTCTCTCACACGCGCTCTCTCACACACACACGCTCACGCACACACACACACGCAGAGAGAGAGCTGCAGTGAGAGAGACGCGCGGCAGAATCAGACGGACTGAGCGCTCTCTCTCTCTCTCTCACACACTCTCTCTCACACGCGCTCTCTCACACACACACGCTCACGCACACACACACACGCAGAGAGAGAGCTGCAGTGAGAGAGACGCGCGGCAGAATCAGACGGACTGAGCGCTCTCTCTCTCTCTCTCACACACTCTCTCTCACACGCGCTCTCTCACACACACACGCTCACGCACACACACACACGCAGAGAGAGAGCTGCAGTGAGAGAGACGCGCGGCAGAATCAGACGGACTGAGCGCTCTCTCTCTCTCTCTCACACACTCTCTCTCACACGCGCTCTCTCACACACACACGCTCACGCACACACACACACGCAGAGAGAGAGCTGCAGTGAGAGAGACGCGCGGCAGAATCAGACGGACTGAGCGCTCTCTCTCTCTCTCTCACACACTCTCTCTCACACGCGCTCTCTCACACACACACGCTCACGCACACACACACACGCAGAGAGAGAGCTGCAGTGAGAGAGACGCGCGGCAGAATCAGACGGACTGAGCGCTCTCTCTCTCTCTCTCACACACTCTCTCTCACACGCGCTCTCTCACACACACACGCTCACGCACACACACACACGCAGAGAGAGAGCTGCAGTGAGAGAGACGCGCGGCAGAATCAGACGGACTGAGCGCTCTCTCTCTCTCTCTCACACACTCTCTCTCACACGCGCTCTCTCACACACACACGCTCACGCACACACACACACGCAGAGAGAGAGCTGCAGTGAGAGAGACGCGCGGCAGAATCAGACGGACTGAGCGCTCTCTCTCTCTCTCTCACACACTCTCTCTCACACGCGCTCTCTCACACACACACGCTCACGCACACACACACACGCAGAGAGAGAGCTGCAGTGAGAGAGACGCGCGGCAGAATCAGACGGACTGAGCGCTCTCTCTCTCTCTCTCACACACTCTCTCTCACACGCGCTCTCTCACACACACACGCTCACGCACACACACACACGCAGAGAGAGAGCTGCAGTGAGAGAGACGCGCGGCAGAATCAGACGGACTGAGCGCTCTCTCTCTCTCTCTCACACACTCTCTCTCACACGCGCTCTCTCACACACACACGCTCACGCACACACACACACGCAGAGAGAGAGCTGCAGTGAGAGAGACGCGCGGCAGAATCAGACGGACTGAGCGCTCTCTCTCTCTCTCTCACACACTCTCTCTCACACGCGCTCTCTCACACACACACGCTCACGCACACACACACACGCAGAGAGAGAGCTGCAGTGAGAGAGACGCGCGGCAGAATCAGACGGACTGAGCGCTC
This sequence comes from Sinocyclocheilus maitianheensis, assembly GCA_018148995.1. NCBI lineage: Eukaryota > Metazoa > Chordata > Actinopteri > Cypriniformes > Cyprinidae > Sinocyclocheilus > Sinocyclocheilus maitianheensis. The sequence continues at coordinate 49,794 of JADLZM010009415.1, forward strand.
TCTCTCTCTCTCTCACACACTCTCTCTCACACGCGCTCTCTCACACACACACGCTCACGCACACACACACACGCAGAGAGAGAGCTGCAGTGAGAGAGACGCGCGGCAGAATCAGACGGACTGAGCGCTCTCTCTCTCTCTCTCACACACTCTCTCTCACACGCGCTCTCTCACACACACACGCTCACGCACACACACACACGCAGAGAGAGAGCTGCAGTGAGAGAGACGCGCGGCAGAATCAGACGGACTGAGCGCTCTCTCTCTCTCTCTCACACACTCTCTCTCACACGCGCTCTCTCACACACACACGCTCACGCACACACACACACGCAGAGAGAGAGCTGCAGTGAGAGAGACGCGCGGCAGAATCAGACGGACTGAGCGCTCTCTCTCTCTCTCTCACACACTCTCTCTCACACGCGCTCTCTCACACACACACGCTCACGCACACACACACACGCAGAGAGAGAGCTGCAGTGAGAGAGACGCGCGGCAGAATCAGACGGACTGAGCGCTCTCTCTCTCTCTCTCACACACTCTCTCTCACACATGCTCTCTCTCACACACACTCTCACTCGCTCACACACACACACACAGGCCTCACCCCCATCCCGTCGCCCGTCCACGGCCCTGACAGCCGACAGCCCATCACCACGGCAACAGATGAGCAGGATCGTGCTCCGATGCTGAGAATTCACTGATGAAGATGAAGATGATGAAGGAGCGACGCAGCCGCTGCCGGCATACATGAACACACACACACACACACACACACACACACACAGAGAGAGAGCTGCAGTGAGAGAGACGCGCGGCAGAATCAGACGGACCGAGCGCTCTCTCTCTCTCTCTGAGCGTTTGCTCCAGAACACAGACCCTCCAGCGCTCAGGCCCCGCCCACCTCTGCCACATCCCTGCTGTGATTGGCCAGGCACCTGCGTCTGTCAGCGGAAAGCGAGAGCTGATTGGCTGGCGGGGTTCAGCCCTCGTCAGACGCTCGTGGACTGGGTCTCCATCAGAGCTCTGAAGACATAAATATGCATTTAATGAATGAGGGGAATTAATTAACGCACTCATCACTAGTCCTAGTCTTAAAGTTGAGTGTGTGTATCGTCCCTAAATCATGAGCAGTGCCGGTGCTTTATTAATTGATTGATTGCACCATTTTCACCTGCTAAACATTTGAATTGATGCTTACCTGAGACCTGCTGAGAATGACACGAAGCCTCCTGAGATATGAAACAGCAACAAAACAAGAACAAACATATGCGTCTACAGACAATAACTACACAAGTGACCTAACAGATGTGGCTCTTTTATCACTTAATGGAGATCTCACTTTGGATTCATTTATGTATCAACCAAATATGAGAAATCAATATGTTGCATAATATAATATTTTGTATCAAAAATGAGATTCGTTCGCCACAAAGAAGCTTTTGTGAAACAGAAAGGTTCTTCAGATGTTAAAGGTTCTTTATGGAAGCGTTCAGACAAACGGCATGGTGAAGAGTGTTGGAGTTCAGACTCTTCTGTGGCTCTAGAGGAGGTTACACGACTAGAGAGGGCTCTCTGCCTGTGTGTTGGTTGGGATTTTAAGGCCTCTGGGATGGAGTTGCCCTGCTAAACTCACTCCAGCAGTATAACACATCCGTGTCAAGCCATCAGAAGCTCCAGTAAACCAGAAGAGAGGCATGAATAAATAAACTCGGTGTCCTTAAAGTCAGGGCTCCGCGAGCGGCTCGGAGGACAACTCTGGGAGCGATGGAGACGTTCGCTGACAGAATCATGTCAGAGCACAAACACTCACGCAAATAAAGCATTCGAGGTCGGGCTGGTTAGGTGTTGCAAACACACAGGAGCATGCTAGTGCTCATTGTTTCTTCTAGAATACCTCAGGAGGAGTAGAAGCCAAACAAGTCATGCAGTAAGAGTATAAAGCTATACACACAAAACCATTCGTTAGAGTCCAGCGGAATAAATCAGCTTTCCATTGCATTTCCATTGAAAATCTGGAATCTGAGGGTGCAAAAAAATCTAAATATTGAGAAAATCATCTTTAAAGTTATCCAGATTTAGTTCTTAGTGATGCATATTACTAATCAAACATGACGAATCTCGAACAAAAGCCTCCATCTAATATCAGTGCTGTCTGTGAGAAATGATTGAGATCTCAGGTCATTGCTCAGAAGCTGGTCTTTCATATTCAGCTCAACAGACTTCACTGAGATCTCAGGATCAGATCGTTCTCCTAAAAGAGAAGGAACAGACAAACACATTAATGTGGATAGCAGCTCAGATCATTCAGTGTAGATTGTGTTTAAAGAGCTTCAGGAAGGTGCTGCAAGACGCTGTAGATCAAACTACTAGTTACTGTTGAGATGGAGCGAGACACACACACACACACACTCTTACTCTCACACACACACACTCTCACTCGCTCACACACACACACACACACTCTTACTCTCACACACACACACTCTCACTCGCTCACACACACACACACACGCGCCAGTGCTGGGAATGTTGAAACTCACTTAAAGTGCTGGTAACTGTATTAGTCGGTGGGCGGCCCGGCGCTGATTCATTCTGCGTGCAAGTGTGTGTTTGTGTATGAACCGATGTGTTGCTGTGATGCTGATGCAGCTGAGATATGAGATGTTCTCTCACACACACCCCAACCAGGCAGACTAATGAATGACGTGCAGCTTGATAATTAGGATGAGTCTGGACAAGTCTATATGTATGCAGACAGAGTCTGAACCGATAGGCCTTGTGTGTTCACTTCCTGTTCGATTATGGCACAGTGCGGTTTATATTCTCTTTCTCAGAAGAATTTCTGGGTCTGAACAGGGTTTTAGACTAAGCCAGACCCATTTACACCAAAATGAAGGGCATCGCCTTGTGATTGCATAACAGACAATAAGACAAAAAATTAGCTCATGGTTCCCATGAAAAGAATTCTGGTGGTTTTTCATCAAATCTCACAAACACACACACACTCACTCTCTCACACACACACACACAGACACACACACACTCTCACTCTCTCTCTCATACACACTCTCTCACTCTCTCACACACACTCTCACACACACTCACACATACACACACACACACACACACGCTACAGCCAAATATAGACAAACCTGCTGTCAGTCCTCATGACAAACACACACACAACAGCAGAACCGGCCATCTGTGTGCACACCAACCAAACTCACACTATACAGTGTAGTGCATTTAGATGTGTGTGTGTGTGTGTGTATATATATATATGTATATAGTATAACATTTAACAGCAAAAAATAACACAAAATCCTGAAATATGAATGTACAGCAGAGGATTCTTGTGAGTAAAGCTGCTGGAAGAGGCTAGGATGTGAGCGGTCGCCATGGTAACAGATGCAGGGCTGGCACAGCGACAGAGAGATGCTCCGCGAGACATTTACAGACGGAAAGAGTCTGTGTATAAGCTTGACCAGCAGGTGTCGCTGCAGCGCCTCCAAATCCAGGTTCACAGCTGCATTCATCGTGTTTAGTTTAGTTTAGTTGTCTTGCTGTGAGAAACAGCACAAGCGGAGTGATACAAACGGATGGAGATCTGTTACTGCTCTAATATCACTCTCCTATCAGCCAATCAGATTCGAGGACCACGAACAACTGGTGTACGTATATATATATATATGCACACTGAAAACATTGTGAAATACATATGCACTTATATTACTTACGATGTGTTTGCGTGTTGCTAGAGAATGAACAGGACTTTGGAGCTTTTTGTCAGTTATGCTGTGCTGGATTGGGGTTGCTCGTTTAGTTTGTTTAGTTTGACCGCACGCTTCTATAATTACCCCCCCCTACACACACACACACACACGCACACACACACTTAATGACGTCACGCACACTTGAGCTGCGTTTGACGTCTTTCTCCATATTTGGACTCGGACGGAAGGCGAGCGTCATGTTTTCCATACCGACAGCCAATCGGTGGAGCGAGGAGGCCCCGCCCCTCAGTCTGATTGGACGCTGGGCGTGTCGCTCACTCCAGCGCGACTGACGTCAGCGGCTCTGCGCGTATATATGGGCGGATTCGCTCTTCCTCGCGACAGAGCAGAGGAGTCTGAGCTCTCTCGGGTCGTGTTCATCGGGTGATCCTCATCAAGCCTCCTGCACTGACTCCCAGCACGCTACGGAACTCCACTGAGCGCACGGCAGCGGAGCGGAGATGGTCCCGGAGGTCTCAGCCGCCGCGGGTTTCGTCTGCAGACTACTGCGCAGCCGCGGGCGCTTGAGTGACGCGCAGCTCCACGTGTTCAGAGACGGTCTCGCGCAGGCGCTGTCAGGTACTGCACTGCACGCGTTTATACTTCCCCTACATCGTCAAATATCGCTTGTGTGTGACACTAAACCTGTCATAAGGGGGTCAATTATGTGGAATTGAGATTTGTGCATCATCTGAAAGCTGAATAAATAAGCTTTCCATTGATGTATGGTTTGTTAGGATCGGACAATATTTGAAAATCTGGAATCTGAGGGTGCAAAAAAATCTAAATATTGAGAAAATCATCTTTAAAGTTGTTCAAATGAAGTTCTTAGCAATGCATATTACTAATCAAACATTAAGTGTTGATATATTTACGGTCAAAGACACACAGATGTTTATCTAGAGTAATGTGTGATTATTAGTACGCTTGAACTGCATCATCAGAAGCTCAGAAGCTAATAGAACGGGATTAAATACATAAAGCATATCTGTGTTGTTTAACATTTATTGCAGGTTTGCGTCATATTCTGAGTTATTTTTATTCATTTTGAGGAATACTGAATCTGTGTGTTGTCAGTGAGATGAATTAATGCATATTCATATTTATTTTAGAGATACAGTAACATCTTCTGATTTCTGTCACCATGGCGACACCAGAGCTGTCACTCAATACATTGGAAACAAAGTAACTTGCGTTACTTATTTGGAAAAAGTAACTCCGATATTCTCTTGTAAACTAAAAAGTAATGCGTTACTGTACTAATTACTTGAAAAAAGTAATCTGATTACGTAACTCGTGTTACTTGTAATGTTACCCCCAACACTGATTATTGTTGGCTATCGCTACAAATATACCCCAGCGACTTAACCCTGCTTTTGTGCTCCAGGGACACATATACAAGTATTACGATTATATCAACACACTTATGTTGATTCAGTGATCATATACTATGCTAAAAGATTTGGATGCTAACGAAAGTGTTTATTTTTCTGCAGAACACTACCAGCACCACTGGTTCCCCGACAGGCCGCAGAAGGGATCCGGTTACCGCTGCATTCGGATCAATCACGAAATGGACCCTCTGATTGGCCGAGCGGCCGGTCGAATCGGACTGACCAGCGGGCAGCTTTTCTCGCTCCTGCCGCGGGAGCTGACGCTGTGGGTCGACCCGTACGAAGTGTCCTACCGCATCGGCGAGGACGGCTCCATTTGCGTACTCTACGAGGCCGAGCCGCCCGTCTCAAGCCCCGCCCCCTCAGCATACGACCAGACGGCGAACTGCAAAAACCGCTTCATGATGAGCGGCCGGACGAGTCCGCCGAAAAGCTACCTGATGATGGTGTCCAGCTGAACGCACGCGACCGACCGACCGCCAACGAGAGTTTACCGTTCCCGCGACTTCACGGCCTGATCCGAATCCTTTATTTAAGATGAACTTTAAAGCACTGGTTGTTACACGACTGGACGACTGACTCTAGAGATATTTCGGCACTGTGACTCTTGTTTGTTTTTACGATCCCAAAACAGGTTTTGGGTGTTTCCACTGGTGCTCGCGCGCGCTTTTAGCGCAATTACGATGATACCTCACGAGAATGTAACGCAATTAAGGGCCTGAAACGTACTTATTTCTATAAGCTTACAAAGGTTCTCTTCAAACTCAACCATGATGATAATAATAAAACTAGTTTGCGCTTTATAGCGCCACCTGTGGTGGCTTTGAGAATGCAACGTATTTGCGTTAAGTACGTTTCAGGTGGTGCTTCATATAATTTCTGCAGGAGCTGCTAATGAGAGCTGTGTATATATCAAATATACTTTAATACAACGAACAAACTCCCATAATCCCCTCTTGCCTTAACCACAGCGCCACCGCTCCCTTAATAAACGTCACTGCCTGGCTCTTTAAGTCTTACTGTGCAATATTCAGGCAATACGCTCTTGAAACGAGTCGCGCGGACTGGAGGCTCCACCGCTGGCGGCTCTAGTGGAAGTGATTGTGTTTTTCCCAGAATGCTTTGCGTGTGTTGGTTGGTTCAGGGCGGGAGTGCTAGCAGAGACTCGTCTGTAGCACATCGCGGGCTGCTGAGCAGCTCGTTTACTGTTTTAGATGTCGTTTGTAAGCTATTTCCAGAGCAGAGTTGCTTTTAATGTGTTTTTTTTATTTTTTATAAATGCATTTGTGCAGATCTAGAGCCGTACAGTCGATTATTACAATAAACCTTTTATGAATGAAACACTCCTCTCTGGTCTGATGTCTTCATGGTGTTGTAATGAAGCTTCACGAGCGGCGTCTGGTCGGCTTGTTTTTCTCCTTGGACAACATTTTAAAGCATCATAGATGCAACTGACATGAAGGTTAAAATCATGCTGCCTTATTAAAAAATGAACTGACAATTTCTTAATTGGCAGCATTACGTGAATTTATGCAGTTTTACGTTAAGTGCATCACATTACGTGCACTTGCATGCAATATTGTATCATGTTTTGAAATGCATCTAATTAGGTTTATCTAAATGTACACTTATTACACATGCGCTTTTAATTTTTAGCCTTGTATACTTTATTTATTTTATTTTTCTTCTATACTTTATGCTGTGTGTGCACAGTACAGATTTCATTCTCATTTTTGCTTCGGTTTAAATTAGTTTCTGTATTTTTAAATATGCAACAACCATTTAAAGACGAAAAAATAGTTTTGCTGTGCTTGCATGACGACAACAACGAGATATCGTAACACGACCAAATTGTGCTTTTATTAAAATGGATAAATCACTCTAAAATAGACTTTTTCCCAACTCAGCTGTACGTTATAAAATGCTAAGTGTCAAATTATTGGACTGAATGAAATCTTGGGTGCAAACTAATATAAAGATCTTGAATTGTGATGTTATTATCAGTGCTGGGGAGTAACTACTTGCATGTAACAGATTTACGTAATTTAATTACAAAAATGTAACTAATCTGTTACAGTTGCTTAAGAAAACAGGTGTAATTAAATTAGTTATGAAAATGTTAACGTTTAACAAGGGGGTTACATCTGAATACTACTTTCCGCATACAGATTAAGATTATAATAGCTTAACTTTAAAGCACAGCCACCACAACATCACTTTTTTTTTAATTTCAGATTTTTAAAGAAGTGAACCCTGCCTGCTTTGTTTAAAAATCAGAAATTTAAGAAAGTAACCAAATGCAATCAGTTAAAACACTTTAAAGTAATTGAAATCGTTACACTACTTGCATTTTAAACAGGGTAACTTGTAATCTGTAACCGGTTACATTTCCAAAGTAACCTTCCCAGCTCTGCATGTTAAACATGCTAACATCAAACTATTGAAATCAATTGTGAATGAAAGGTTAGCTACAACTTATATTAAACTTGTACTCCATAGAGTTGTCAACTTAGCAATGTGCTATCAACAACCTTTATTTTTCATCAAACATTAAGTGTTATGAGGTGTTTGGGTTAGTGCACTAGACATCTAAAAGGGTAGCTGTCTATTTAGGCAGTATAGGCTGCACTGTTGTGTCCGTCTGGTTGCTTTGTTCTGTGTGTGAGCGATTACGGTCAGCAGAGGATTTGTGTCCTGACGTCATAAAAGCACAATCGCTGCCTTAATTGAGGCTGTTTTGTGAGCGTGTGTGTGTGTGTGTGAGTCAGGCACAAACACACACGGGCAGATGGCCTGTTGAGTGCGAGGCTGCCCACATATGGAGATGCACACTATTGTTCAGAGACGCTGCTGACGCTTGAACACACACACACACACTAACACACTAACACTCACATACACAAACACACACACATACACACGCACTCACTCACTCACACACTCACTCACACACACACACACTCACTCACTCACACACTCACTCACACACACACACTCACTCACACACACACACACACACTCACTCACTCACTCACACACACACACACAGGTTTGTTTTTGTGAAAAGTGGGGACTCTCCATAGGCGTAATGGTTTTTATACTGTACAGGCCGTATATTCTATTGCCCTACACCAACCCTACCCCTAAACCTACCCCTCACAGGAGACTTTCTGCTATTTCAGATTTTCAATACACTCCATTCTGTGTGATTTATAAGCGTTTTGAAAAGTGGGGACATGGGGTAATGTCCTGAAAAGTCACCTTCTCCTTGTAATACCTGTCATACCTTTGTCATTATACACATTTATGTCCTCATTTGTCACAAAAACGCATACACACACACACACACACACACACACCTTCAGCTCAATGGAACAGAGATGGACACACACACACACACACACACACACACACAGAGAGAGAGAGAGAGATTCTTTACTAACAAAGACATGATTTGAGATGTTATGTTCAAAGACGTGCAGACGTTTCAAGTGTCTCATTTGCTTCAGCTGTTGTCATTCGTTCTCTTCAGGTGGAGTCTGATTTCATGGGTCAAACCTGTTGAGCTTCCTGCGTGACCTCTGACCCTTCAGCTGCGGGGGTTTCTTGCCGTGGGATTGGCTGACATCCACTAATATGTTTTAATTGTATTTGTGTGTGTGTTTGTCTTTTATCCCTGGTGCAGTATCCCTTTTAAACAAAGCAGTAAATGCTTGAGTTCATATTAAAATCTCTGGCTTTTGATGGCAGACAAATCAGAGCACAGTTCCAGACATTAATGAGAGAAACTCAAGAGGAGATGAATATATGTGAGATTACTAGGCTCAGTTTTCAGAAGCATTCAACCTTCTGCTAAACATCTAACATCTGCTAATGTGTTTAAACTGTGTTTTTTGTGTGTGTGCATCTTTTATTCCTAGTAAAATATTCATGGGATGGGGGTCAAACCTGTTGAGCTTCTTGTGTGACCTCTGACCCTTCAGCTGCGTGGTTTTCTTGCCGTGTGATTGGCCGACGGTCGTATCTAGGCAGATCTGAGGTCAGTTCTTGGGTTTTTACGCACTGTTTCTGATTAAATCCGATCAGATATCTCATAATCACATGGTAGGTTGGTGTGAAGGCGGGGGGTTCTAGGGCTATTTGGTTAGTTGGGTTAATCCCTGATACACTGTGACCCTCTTTTGCAGACACGAGACAAAGAAACATTATTGAAATAAGACATTTTGAAAGAAATTAATATTTTAATTCAGTAAGAACACATTAAATTAATCAAAAGAGACTTTTATGTCGTTCCAAAAGATTTCTATCTCAAATAAATGCTGTTCTTTTGAACTTTCTGTTCATCTGTGAATCCTGAAAAATAAAATGTATCATAAAATAAATATTGTGCGGCACGACTGTGTTCAACATTGATAATAATCAGAAATGTTTCTCGAGCAGCAGATCAGCATATTATACTGATTTCTGAAGATCATGTGACACTGAAGACTGGAGGAATGATGCTGAAAATACAGCTGCGCATCACAGACATACATTACAGCTTAACACATTCACAGAGAAGTTTTTATTATGGTCTTAACTAGTAAATATCAACTAATATTATTTACAGTAATTTTGTATCTTGAATATTTTTCTCTAAAAAGGATCTTATGTTTTTTGTTTGTTTGTTTTTTTACATAAGTTGAACTTAAGCTTGATGAGGTCATTAAACATTTAAATGTCATGAAATACTGATAAAACAAAACTGTGAGAGAAACTCTCTTTGGTTTGACCATACGGTAAATAAAAAAACTTTCCAGATGCCACTTCCTTATAATGAAAGTGGGGAAACACCACAGCAGAGAGTGAGGAACAAAGACAAATACTTTACGACTAAAGTAACACAGTTGTATCTCGGCCAAATATTGTCCTATCCTAACAAACCATACATCAACGGAAAGCTTATTTATTCAGCTTTCAGATGATGTATAAACCTCAATTTCAAAAAATTGACCCTTGTGACTGGTNATATATATATATGTGTGTGTGTGTGTGTGTGTGTGTCTGAACAATAATGTAAATAAGTAAATTAACAGATTTTCTAGGATTTTTTATTTATGTATCTGACTGTATTTTAGTGGTGAACGTGTCTGCTGGGGTTTGTGAATGTGTGTGTTTGTGGCATTTCCCCCTTCGCACCCGTGTTTCTGGATCAGAGAGTCGCACACAAATGATTTGCAAATCAAACCTGTTCAGCTGAATGCTCCTGGAGTTTCACAAACATCATTCATGAAGCCCCAGCGTCCCGCAGGTGTGTGAACAACGGCCATTCACAGTGTGAGTGAGTGAGTGAGTGTGTGTGTGTGTGTGTGTGTGTGTGTGTGTGTGTGTGAGAGTGAGTGTGTGTGTGTGTGAGAGAGTGAGTGAGTGAGTGTGAGTGTGTGTGTGTGTGTGTGTGTGTGTGAGAGTGAGTGTGTGTATTGCATCACAAAAGAGTCTCAGACGGGTGGAGGAAGGGTGTCACACACAGACTGGTGAAACTGTCTGCTAGATCTCAGATGTTTCAACTAAAATCCCTCAGGAGAAATAAAAGTCACTAGTTATCATCCAGTAAAAGTATACGACTAATGCGGAGCAGTTCGGATCATTTGATGAGATACATTTGAGCTTATATAAGGATCTAAGACTTTTGATTGCAGACAAATCTGAGCACAGTTTGAGACATTCTTTGTGTGTTTATATTTGATCCCTGGTGCAATAACTTTTTTAAAACATAGTACAAAAACTTAGACACTTCCTGGTGAGACTATTTTGCCTAAGTTTATATGTTTTTTCCCCTAGGTTATGGAACAAGTTCATATGGGGTTTTTTTCAAAAATTTCTATGTTTTAGTACTAAGTTCCTGATTTTTGTTTCCTATGTTTTAATACAAAGTTCCTATTTTTTTCTAATTTTCTAAGTTCTTATGTTCTTTTCTCAAAAATTTCTAAGATTTAGTACTAAGTTTCTAAGATTAGTACCAAGTTTCTAAGATTTAGTACTAAGTTTCTAAGATTAGTACCAAGTTTCTAAGATTTAGTACTAAGTTTCTAAGATTAGTACCAAGTTTCTAAGATTTAGTACTAAGTTTCTAAGATTAGTACCAAGTTTCTAAGATTTAGTACTAAGTTTCTAAGATTAGTACCAAGTTTCTAAGATTTAGTACTAAGTTTCTAAGATTAGTACCAAGTTTCTAAGATTTAGTACTAAGTTTCTAAGATTAGTACCAAGTTTCTAAGATTTAGTACTAAGTTTCTAAGATTAGTACCAAGTTTCTAAGATTTAGTACTAAGTTTCTAAGATTAGTACCAAGTTTCTAAGATTTAGTACTAAGTTTCTAAGATTAGTACCAAGTTTCTAAGATTTAGTACTAAGTTTCTAAGATTAGTACCAAGTTTCTAAGATTTAGTACTAAGTTTCTAAGATTAGTACCAAGTTTCTAAGATTTAGTACTAAGTTTCTAAGATTAGTACCAAGTTTCTAAGATTTAGTACTAAGTTTCTAAGATTAGTACCAAGTTTCTAAGATTTAGTACTAAGTTTCTAAGATTAGTACCAAGTTTCTAAGATTTAGTACTAAGTTTCTAAGATTAGTACCAAGTTTCTAAGATTTAGTACTAAGTTTCTAAGATTAGTACCAAGTTTCTAAGATTTAGTACTAAGTTTCTAAGATTAGTACCAAGTTTCTAAGATTTAGTACTAAGTTTCTAAGATTAGTACCAAGTTTCTAAGATTTAGTACTAAGTTTCTAAGATTAGTACCAAGTTTCTAAGATTTAGTACTAAGTTTCTAAGATTAGTACCAAGTTTCTAAGATTTAGTACTAAGTTTCTAAGATTAGTACCAAGTTTCTAAGATTTAGTACTAAGTTTCTAAGATTAGTACCAAGTTTCTAAGATTTAGTACTAAGTTTCTAAGATTAGTACCAAGTTTCTAAGATTTAGTACTAAGTTTCTAAGATTTAGTACTAAGTTCCATTGTTTGTTTTTTTTCTAAATCTTCTACATTTTAGTTCTAAGTTTTTATGTTTTCATACTAAGTTCCAATGATTTTTTCTAAAATTTCTAAGCTTTAGTAGGCTACTAATTTCCTGATTTTTCTAAATCTTCTTAGTTTTAGTACGAAGTTTATATGTTTTTTTCCCCCTAAGTGTTGGTAATGTTTTTATTATTTTTTTTATTTCAAAGTTTTTCTACTAAGTTTTCAAGTTTTGAGTACTATTTCATGTGTCTATTTTTATAGATGTTTTGACATTGTTTGTAAGCCCTAACCTAAGACAAATTTCTGTCACTGTGATAGACCATAACATTTTTAACCTGAATTGAAATCATTAAAGAAAAGTTGTTGTTTTTTACTAAAAACCTTCCTTTCAACCTGTTGATGCACCGTTGAGCCTCCAGCAGGATCCACTGCGGAAAGAATCGAGGAAGCAAAACAAACCATGCTGAGAAAAGTGAAGTGGCGTAAGCAGATTTAGTTCTGTGAGAGTTTGTAAAGTGATTTAGTCGTGTTGACGTGTTTGGCAGCTGTTGGCCGAAGTCTCACAGAGTCTCATTGTCCTAAAGTTCCCGGGAAACTAAACCAGCAGCTGTTGCTCGGCGCACACACACACACACACACACACACACCCCGCCACCATATCCTCAAACAACCAAAACAAACCCCCATCACAATCCAAACAATCCCTCAGCTGGGGCTCAACACAGCAAGCCATATATGTGAGAAACATCACACACAAGATCTCAATAGCTTCTCCTAGTCTAGTCACCCTTCTTTATACAATACAGACTGTGTCAAAGCAGCTTTACAGTATTAAACAGGAAAAAAGTGCAATAATAATAATAATAATGCAAGAGGATGATAGTAAACACTCAATTTTCCAGTTAAAGTCAGTTCATCACTGAATTCAGTCATGCCATCTTCCAGCACCCTATAATCTCTAATGTGTGTGACTGTCTGAAATTGTGCTCAGATTGAACTTTAAATAGCAAAAGTACTAAATATAGACATTTCTCATCAAATAATCTGAGCTACTCTCTCTATGTTATTGTTAACTATAAGTTTTAATACTTCAGTTTCAACTTATTGTCAGTTAGTTGCTATTGTTACATTTCTGATTTTAGTTTTAGTCTTTTTGTTATGTGCTTTTGTCGTTTTTTTAATGTATATTTCTATTATCTTCTTTTTTTAAATTTCCGTTTTAGTTTTAATAATCTTTAATATTTCAACTTATTTTAGCCAAGGCAATATTCCTTTTAATTTTTGTTTTCATCTATTATTGCGTTTTATTTCTTATTTATTTAAACGATTTAAATTGCTAAACCTGGGAAGAAAAAAAAAACGTAAAAAAAACGAATAAAATGACAAAAGCGCATTACATTGCAACAAAATTTAATGGAAAACGCGAAATGTAAAAATGAATGCTAATAAGCAATAACGTAAATATTAATAATAACATACTAAAATAATAGTAATAGTAATAATAAAACATCAATGTTCTACATTCCGTTTATAGCCATGTAGACTTTTATTGTTTGACAATTAAGGACTCGTGAAGTTAAAACTTCCACGAAACTCAACGGAGAACTCGATTAAGTCTCCTGAGCACATCTGAGACTCTGAAGCGAAGTTTCTTGATTCGGTTGGCCTGTGTCTGATCCCCGGGCGTGACAGGAAGAGATCAGCACAGAATTCAGAGCATTTCCGGGTTCTGTCGCTTGAAAAAAAGGCCTAAAAGAGCCGAACGACTAAACTCACACAGATTTAGAGGCACTTTAGCCTACTTAACGCTTCACACAATCCTGACGAACTACAGCAGCTTACAGATAATACACACACACACACTCACACACACACACACACACACTCGCTCACACACACACACACACACACTCGCTCACACACACACACACACACACTCGCTCACACACACACACACACACACTCGCTCACACACACACACACACACACTCGCTCACACACACACACACACACACTCGCTCACACACACACACACACACACTCGCTCACACACACACACACACACACTCGCTCACACACACACACACACACACTCGCTCACACACACACACACACACACTCGCTCACACACACACACACACACACTCGCTCACACACACACACACACACACTCGCTCACACACACACACACACACACTCGCTCACACACACACACACACACACTCGCTCACACACACACACACACACACTCGCTCACACACACACACACACACACTCGCTCACACACACACACACACACACTCGCTCACACACACACACACACACACTCGCTCACACACACACACACACACACTCGCTCACACACACACACACACACACTCGCTCACACACACACACACACACACTCGCTCACACACACACACACACACACTCGCTCACACACACACACACACACACTCGCTCACACACACACACACACACACTCGCTCACACACACACACACACACACTCGCTCACACACACACACACACACACTCGCTCACACACACACACACACACACTCGCTCACACACACACACACACACACTCGCTCACACACACACACACACACACTCGCTCACACACACACACACACACACTCGCTCACACACACACACACACACACTCGCTCACACACACACACACACACACTCGCTCACACACACACACACACACACTCGCTCACACACACACACACACACACTCGCTCACACACACACACACACACACTCGCTCACACACACACACACACACACTCGCTCACACACACACACACACACACTCGCTCACACACACACACACACACACTCGCTCACACACACACACACACACACTCGCTCACACACACACACACACACACTCGCTCACACACACACACACACACACTCGCTCACACACACACACACACACACTCGCTCACACACACACACACACACACTCGCTCACACACACACACACACACACTCGCTCACACACACACACACACACACTCGCTCACACACACACACACACACACTCGCTCACACACACACACACACACACTCGCTCACACACACACACACACACACTCGCTCACACACACACACACACACACTCGCTCACACACACACACACACACACTCGCTCACACACACACACACACACACTCGCTCACACACACACACACACACACTCGCTCACACACACACACACACACACTCACACGCACACACACTCACACACACACACACTGATGTTTCCAGTCAGTATTGAGGAGGAAACCCCCAAACCTTTTTTCTGCCCCCTCTGTCACTGGCTGACATCACAGCAGCTCAGCCAATCAGAGACTGTTGTCGAGGAAGAACTGAGAACAAGTGTGTGTGTGTGTGTGTGAGAGAGAGAGAGAGAGAGAGAGAGAGAGAGAGAGAGAGTGTGTGTGTGTGTGAGAGAGAGAGAGAGAGAG
>JADLZM010009415.1:79263-120635 GCA_018148995.1 Sinocyclocheilus maitianheensis
CACACACAGACAGAGTGAGAGACACACACACAGAGACACAGACAGACACACACACAGACAGAGAGAGAGAGACACACACACACAGACATATATATACACACACAGACAGACACACACACACACACACGCACACACACACACACACAGACAGACACACACACATACACACACGCGCACACACACACCCACAGACAGACACACACACACACGCACGCACACATACACACACACACACACACATATAGACACACACACACACACACACACATATAGACACACACACACACACACATACACACACACAAATATAGACACACACATGCAAACACATATAGACACACACACGCAAACACATATAGACACACACGCAAACACATATAGACACACACACACACACACACATACACACACACAAATATAGACACACACATGCAAACACATATAGACACACACACGCAAACACATATAGACACACACACACACACACACTCGTTAGTATCACTCTCTCTCCGAGTATCACCAAAGACTCCTATAGTAGGGCCCTATGAAATTTTTCTGGATTAAAATATAAAAATATACTACTTTCTATTTATATTTTGATACTACTAATCAAAATATAAAAAACTTTCCAGGAATCACAATGCTGATGACCACTGAAACGCATTATCACAGTCTTACGAAAAGGGTCCACACTTATGAATGGGAGAAACAGCAAATATATAAAGTAATAGTCCCGCCTTCTAAATGAAAGAGCCAATCACTGATTGGTAAAGACATCAACTGCGTCCCAAATGACACGCTATACACTATGTACCTTATGCACTATGTACTCAACCATGTAGTGTATGAATTTAATACATTTAATTTGTCATTCATAATCTGAGTCCGATAGCTACTGTCTGTTATTTAAGTGCATCGTCCGGGTATTTAAAGTGCACTTTTTCTTTTTAGAATTTACAGTGTGAACGCACTACTCGCACTATATATATACTACAAAACGTCATAGAATAGTGCATAAGTACACGATTTGGGACGCACTGATTGCGTCAATGCAGTGGCCGTTAAGCCCCGTTTACAGTAACTATAACGATAACTATAACAATATTAGCGGACGATATCGTCTGTTTACTCTAAGCGCACGCTCGTCTGCCGCTTTTAATTCTCCAGCTCGTTACAGCAGGATGGATTCTGATTGGCTGTCAATATTTTTAGCATTCATCAGCTGGAAAAAAATCGTTCTGGAAGTGATTCCAACGTTATCGTATCTCTGTGCCTTTATCGTTATAGCTGTGGTGTGGACTCTGCTGCTCTTCAATATTGAGAACGATTTTTAGAACTATATCTTTATCTTTATAGTTATCGTGACTTTGGTTATAGTTATCGTGATTTTGACTTTGGTATCACACTTGCTCAGCGGCATCACACACACCTTTCTGCTGGACGCTGACGTGCTGAATGAACGCCGTGGTCCCGTCCTCCAGTTGAACCGTGTTTCCCTCCATTAGACTCGCATCTGAACATCACAACACCGTCAGATCTCTTACACCAGGGCTGTCACTAACATCTATTTGGGTACTCGGGTAACCGGTCGATTATTCTAACGATTAATCGAGTGATCGGATAATTACAATATTTTTTTTGAAGACCTAAGCGAACAATAACCTTTAAAATGACTTAAAATACAAGTACTGTCAAGCGATTCACCAGGGCTGTCACTAACATCTATTTGGGTACTCGAGTAACCGGTCGATTATTCTAACGATTAATCGAGTGATCGGATCATTACAATATTTTTTTTGAAGACCTAAGCGAACAATAACCTTTAAAATGACTTAAAATACAAGTACCGTCATCGCGATTAATCGCATCCAATCGCAAGTTATTATTTACATAATATGCATGTACCGTGTATATTTATTTATTATGCATATAATACACACATACAGCATATATTTTGAAAATATTTACATGTCTATATTTATAGCCATATATAAAAAAAAATAATAATTCCTTGCGTGTTTGCGCACACTTGGCGAATAAAGCTAATTCTGATATAATTTATATTATTAATAAATGTAATATAAACGTATTTAAATATGTACATGCAGGTGTGTGTATTTACATAATAAATATACACACTAAACACACATATAGTATATAAACAAAAACTTTTATTTTGGATGCGATTAATCGCGATTAATTGTTTGACCATATTTATATTCATAGCCATATAAAAATAAAAATAAATTCCTTGCGTGTTTGCGCACACTTAGCGAATAAAGCTAATTCTGATATAATTTATATCATTAATAAATGTATGCAATATAAACATTTTTCCTAAATATATACATGCATGTGTGTGTATTTACATACTAAATATACACAGTAAACACACATATTATGTAAACAAAAACCTTTATTTTGGATGCGATTAATCGCGATTAATCGTTTGACAGCACTAATAATAATAATTAGTTCAAATAAAGTAGCAAAAGCAAGTAATCATATGGTTTTATTGAACAGAACTGTTAAAATACGTAATTTATTACAAACAATAACGCTAACGTACATTGCGCATAATAACAAATGCCAGCAGAGGGCGCCAACGGCCTGACGATTGTTTTACACTTTACTGCGCGATCTAATCTTGATTCATTCGTCCACTTAATCTTTAATATTTGGTTATTTCTTCACGACAGAAATGCTACAGCCACTGTAATTCCTTGGATATGTGGACATCAAAAGGTGTGAACTCCGAGCGAGAGTTTGAGCTTTTATTCTGAAATCGCGTTGAACAGTTAGCATGTTGAGAAAGATATCTATGTATTCTCCTGTGTTTGCGTAGATTTACCTTATAAATACGATGAAATGGCGCACGTTGCGTTTCTAGATGAACGTTATAATACGCTAGTAAACAAAAACTTTTATTTTGGATGCGATTAATCGCGATTAATCGTTTGACCGCACTAGTTATAATACTAATACTATGTGCATATTTCCATGAGATTGTCTCACCGCTGATGGTCTGCTGTATGTAAGCGGTGGATCCGTCGCTCAGAGCCACGGCCTGAAGCCCCAAACCCTCCATCATCTCACTGCAGCTCTGAACACACACACATTACACCTTAAACACGGCCGCATCACACAACTATACTCACGTACAGTCATTACCCGACACCGTACACCTCAAATACAGCAGTCCGATAACAATACAGTTTGACTGATATTTGAAAATCGTTTAGGAGAATCGCTGAGTTTGTTTCAAGTTTGTAAAGCGTTTAGATTTCACACGCCACCTTGGCTACTTTTACCGTTATTCGGGGAATTGTCGTAGGCAAAATCCACGCAATCGGGAGTTTTGCGCAAAACGCTGGTCATGAGAATTCATCGCGTTGATCGACGGAAACCTGCTGGGTTTTAGAGTGATTCACGTACAGTGGATATTTTGCCGCACCAACTAACGAACTAACCTACTGTGCGTTTTTGACATCGCTTAATTTATATTCGGCATTTTAAGTTCATTAAGTTAAAGATTCCTGGTATTGCAACATTATTTTAATGTTAACGAAGCTGATTTTCCTCCTAAATTCTCATAATCGCATTGCTTAAAATCAATTATTATTAAAATTGTATTTTGTTGATCATGGCCGTATTTGTTATAATGGCTTTAATTTATCCAGATTTTAATAACTAAAATTGATTATAGTAATAAAATGCAATAAAACAAATTATCATTCTATCGGTCTAAATAAAGCAATAAATAAAATCAATAAATGCGACACTTTGAATTCTTTTTTCTCCCAAATTCTCATTATCGCAACGCAAAAAAAGATTTATTATTTAATTTGTTTTATCACGTTAGCATTCGTTGTATTTGCTCTAATGCCGATAATTACAAATATTTTATTGTACTTATAAAATTGCATGGAAAAGAAAATAATGAGAATTACAAAACACCCGGTACTTTATTTGTAGTAGTTTAAGTACTAAACATGCTAAAACTATACCTGAAATAAATATAAATTAAAACTTAATAGAATCATTTTTAAATAACATGACGAAAGCACAAAATTGCTAAAACAAAATTAAGTGCTTTCGAACACTTTAAGTGTAAAGCGTTTAGCTTCCACACGCCACTTATCAAATTTTCGCAGGCGAAATACACGCGATCAGGAGTTTCGAGCTAAGTGTTGGTGAATTTGTCGTGTTGACCAACAGAAATCTGACTGATTTGAAAGTTATTCTGTGTTTGCTGCGGTTTACAGTCGATATTTTGCCACGAAATTATGGCCATGCCTACTACCGAAACTTTTGGCGTTGCTTAGCAACAGAAGTTGGCTATTTTGCCAAGAAATTATGGCCATGCCTACTACCGAACTTTTTGGCGTTGCTTAGCAACAGAAGTTGGCTATTTTGCCACGAAATTATGGCCATGCCTACTACCGAACCTTTTGGCGTTGCTTAGCAACAGAAGTTGGATATTTTGCCACGAAATTATGGCCATGCCTACTACCGAACCTTTTGGCGTTGCTTAGCAACAGAAGTTGGCTATTTTGCCACGAAATTATGGCCATGCCTACTACCGAACCTTTTGGCGTTGCTTAGCAACAGAAGTTGGCTATTTTGCCACGAAATTATGGCCATGCCTACTACCGAACCTTTTGGCGTTGCTTAGCAACAGAAGTTGGCTATTTTGCCACGAAATTATGGCCATGCCTACTACCGAACCTTTTGGCGTTGCTTAGCAACAGAAGTTGGCTATTTTGCCACGAAATTATGGCCATGCCTACTACCGAACCTTTTGGCGTTGCTTAGCAACAGAAGTTGGCTATTTTGCCACGAAATTATGGCCATGCCTACTACCGAACCTTTTGGCGTTGCTTAGCAACAGAAGTTGGCTATTTTGCCACGAAATTATGGCCATGCCTACTACCGAACCTTTTGGCGTTGCTTAGCAACAGAAGTTGGCTATTTTGCCACGAAATTATGGCCATGCCTACTACCGAACCTTTTGGCGTTGCTTAGCAACAGAAGTTGGCTATTTTGCCACGAAATTATGGCCATGCCTACTACCGAACCTTTTGGCGTTGCTTAGCAACAGAAGTTGGCTATTTTGCCACGAAATTATGGCCATGCCTACTACCGAACCTTTTGGCGTTGCTTAGCAACAGAAGTTGGCTATTTTGCCACGAAATTATGGCCATGCCTACTACCGAACCTTTTGGCGTTGCTTAGCAACAGAAGTTGGCTATTTTGCCACGAAATTATGGCCATGCCTACTACCGAACCTTTTGGCGTTGCTTAGCAACAGAAGTTGGCTATTTTGCCACGAAATTATGGCCATGCCTACTACCGAACCTTTTGGCGTTGCTTAGCAACAGAAGTTGGCTATTTTGCCACGAAATTATGGCCATGCCTACTACCGAACCTTTTGGCGTTGCTTAGCAACAGAAGTTGGCTATTTTGCCACGAAATTATGGCCATGCCTACTACCGAACCTTTTGGCGTTGCTTAGCAACAGAAGTTGGCTATTTTGCCACGAAATTATGGCCATGCCTACTACCGAACCTTTTGGCGTTGCTTAGCAACAGAAGTTGGCTATTTTGCCACGAAATTATGGCCATGCCTACTACCGAACCTTTTGGCGTTGCTTAGCAACAGAAGTTGGATATTTTGCCACGAAATTATGGCCATGCCTACTACCGAACCTTTTGGCGTTGCTTAGCAACAGAAGTTGGATATTTTGCCACGAAATTATGGCCATGCCTACTACCGAACCTTTTGGCGTTGCTTAGCAACAGAAGTTGACTACAATAAATCCAGCAGACACTGGCGCTGTTGCTAAGCAACATACTGTCCAGTTGAGTTTTAAAATAAGCTAAACGCACCATATTTGCGCTGCTGCAAAACACACTAAAAAGTACCATGTTACTACCATGTGTTTCCACGCGTACCATGGTAATACCGTGGTGTGTTCGAGGAAGCCGGGAGCAGCATGTAAATCCCTTGGAACATGATTCTGGTGATAATACTGTACCATGGTACTACCACAGTACTTTAGTAAGTGTGTTTCAGTGCAGATGAACGCAGACACGCGCACGCCGCAGGCCTCGTGTCACACACTCACACACACTCACTCACACACACTCACACACACACACACACACACAGACGGACAGAGCGCGGGAATAACGCGAATAATGTCGGTGTGCGTGTGTCTATCGCGCGGCTGAGTGTCCGCCGCTATCCCATCATTCTCTCCGGAGCAGCAGCAGCGCAGGCTGGGATACTCACCACCGCCAGCGGCCCGACATGCACCGCGACACCGGACGCAGCGCCTCAGTCCTCCGGCAGGCGGCGCTCAAACAGCAACTTATAAGATAGCAACTTTGACCCTGGAGCACTAAACCAGTCATAAGGGTCAATTTTGTGGAATTGAGATGTATGCATCATCTGAAAGCTGAATAAATGAGCTTTCCATTGATGTATGGTTTGTTAGGAGAGCACAATATTTGAAAATCTGGAATCTGAGGGTGCAAAAAAATCTAAATATTGAGAAAATCATCTTTAAAGTTGTTCAAATGAAGTTCTTAGCAATGCATATTACTAATCAAACATTAAGTTTTGATATATTTACGGTAGGACGTTTACTAAATATCTTCATGGAACATGATCTTTACTTAATATCCTAATGATTTCTGGCATAAAAGAGAAATGATACAATGTATTGTTGGCTATTGCTACAGATACACCTGTGCTGCTCATAATAATGGTTAAAAGAAGTATATAAAATAAACAGAAATAACAAATACGTGCGCTAAAAAGCAGAATGTTTAAGAGGCTTTCATTGCAGAACCTAGAGTAAAGCTATGATACACGAATTATAATATTCAGAGAAATAAAAGCCACAGAGCGCCCCCTGCCGTCAACAGAGAGACTCACATCCGGTCCTCCACATTCACTTCCGCACGTAGATGCGGCCGCCATCTTGGAACGGTCAACTTGACGTCATTCACCATACTGTAGGTTCTCCGCCGTTGTGGCGTCTTCCGAATATGACGTCAAGTTGACCGTTCCAAGATGGCGGACGGCTTCCGTATAGCGGTCGCTAATGAGGCATCTTTTATTATATTATTATTATTTTTCCTCTAATGATATATATATACATCTACGGTTTCTGCTCTTAATAACCCGGAACCGGAAGAATACAGCTCGTGTGGACGAAATGTTATTCACAAAAACACTCACTGAGGAAATGTATAAGTTACAGCAAAAACTGACCTTGTTTATTGTTATAATCAAAAAGCTTTTTATATATATTTTTTTTTAATCTTAGTACTGTTGTTTAAAAGTTATTTCTGTGACAAATATTGATATTTATTGTAGCATTATTATACCTTGTGTCTTTTATTTTTCATTAATTAATAAGTATATATGTAGTAAATAAGTAAAAACTGAGATTTTCTCACCTGGATCAACTCCTTATAAACAGCTTGTTGTTGTTGTTGTATTGGATTCAGAGCAGCACTAGACATTATAACATTACCATTATTCTTAACACCTGACGTTTTGACTCCAGATGTGCCGAACAATCACAGAAATCAGTTTACGAACAGCAGCTTTTGTTTACTGTGTAAATCCTGCAGCAAAATCACAATCAGCATAAATCTCTGAATCATAAATCACACCATCTGCATCCTATTCTCATTATTTACAACGATTAAACTCCAGAGGACAAAAACCGTCGGCGATATTAAACCGCGATGATGACCAGGATATGACATCATCGGCTGATGACCAACATTTAAAGTGCTCTGATTGGCCGGTCGCGGAACACGCGCGGCTCACATTTCAACACTGAAATTAGATTCGCGACAACAAAACGCATTTCCGACACACTGGCTAACGTTACTGCGATGCAAAAAAAAAATATTCACCATCATTACCATAATTAAACAAACTTCGATCCTCCCGACAAGTTACCAAAATATTACTAAATTATTCTCAACGTCATTACCGTAATACACAAAAAATTAATTGTTCTCATTACCATAATGAAAAATATGACCATTCTCATTACCGTCACCAACAAAAAAAACAATATGAAGAGATTTTGAACAAAATGATTCTCATTACCATAATTAAAAATATACACGAATTCTCATTACCGTCATTAATTAAGAAAAATGCATTTCTCATAACCATAATGAAAAATATGATCATTCTCATTACCGTCACACCAAAAAAAAACATAATATGAAGAGATTTTGAACAAAATGATTCTCATTCTCATTACCATAATTAAAAATACACACGAATTCTCATTACCGTCATACAAAAAAAAAAAAAAAAAAAAGATGGAAATTTTTTTTTCTCATTATATCAGTTATATTTATTCTCATTACCGTTACACTTTTTTTTTTACCTCAACACAAATGTTTTCCCCCCAAAAAATCTTGTTCTCAACACTGTATTACAGAAATAGTATTCGCATTTATTTAAATTCAGTCAGTACAACAAATACTACCATAAAATGTAAAAATAATTTACTATTTGACTTTATATATTAACATCAACTAATTGTACTGTAACAGTAATGAGAATTATTTTGTTTACAGTAATGAGATTTTTAGTTTTTTGCATCCCAGTAATTTGTAGACGAAATGCGCTTAATGGTCATGAAAACAATGTCAAGACGTACTAAAATATCCTTAAAACAGGTTTGATTTTCTTTCAACAAAATACAGTTTCTTTGAAGTTTGGCGCGAGGATCGGAAAACACCGCCGGAGCCGAAGATCCCGGCAGCTCCGCGGAAACGCCGCCGTCTGAAGAAAGAGAAAGCGAGTGCTGATGTCACTTCCTGAACGATGTTCTCAGAGCACAGGGCCGTCACACAGCACTCTCTGAGCTCCAGACGCGAAGAGCTCCAGCAGCCAGTAGCGCGGATCCGCCAACACTGCGCACAGAAGAAGAATGAGATCAGACGTGGCTTCATATCACAGAGAGAGGCAGAGATCATTCTATTTTATAGTATAAATGCTATGTCGATTAGCATTGCATTATAAATGCACTTTATCCTTAACACAGACCATAGCTATAGTTTGTGCAAACGTATGTTTATTCAAGTTTCATCAGTTAAAATGTATCTATCTGCGTTTTATTCAGCGATAACTGGATGCCTTTGTCCATATTAGGGATTTCCTGGAGTGTCGTCAGTGCTATTACTTCTGCGATGCATTCGGAGTTTCTGCGCAAGAGCGCCCTCCGGCTTCCAGTATGAATTAAACAGTCATTACATTACGTGTGTGCTCAGTAATGCTCACAACACCCTATTTTGGGTACACATATAAAAGATGATACTTTTCTCTAAAGAAGCAGGATTCCCTGAATTATCGTCATCGCAATAAATACCAGAAAGTATCGTGATATATATTTTAAGCCCATATCGGCCATCCCTAGAAGTAGCACAGCAATGAGGAGCCGCTTACGGCTCTGAGAGATGTGTCTTACCCATGTCTCCCGGCTCCAGCCACAGACTGAAGGAGCGGCAGTGTGTTTGGCATCGCTGGATCGGAAGAACACGAACCCACGGAGAGCCTTCAGCCACCACCAGCCAACCCAACACCTGCACACGCTACAACAACAAGAAGAGACATAAATGAGATGAGCATATATATATATATATATATATATAAGAAACACTGTGTTCCGACCGTGTGTTGAGCGCTGGTGCTGTCGCTCAGTTGGCAGCGCTGCAGTGTTGTTCCTGTGTTCTCCAGCAGAGGGCAGAGCTCAGCGTCAGGAAACAACCACTGGAGAAGCGTCTCTCTGGGACTGGACGAGAAACTCCTGACACACACACACACACGAGCTTCAAACACACACAGATACAGATGCTGATGATCATCTAATAATCAGAGTGCTGCAGGTTACCAGAGCAGGGTGAAGTTGGCCGGTGTTGCTGTGAGCGTCTGCGGCTGTGAGAACTGCTCCAGGTGAGACACACGGCGAGACAGAGACTCTCCGCCCTGAAACACACACACACATTAACCTCCATCACCACACACTGTGTGTATGTGTGTGTGTGTGTGTGTCTGTACCTTGAGCAGCAGTGGCTGTGTGTGTCTGTCGATCCCCGCAGACGCTCTCAGCTCCAGCACCGCAGTCACGTCTGCGCAGGCCGAGCAGTTCCCCCGCGGCGTCTGCGGCGCACCGGATGCCCACCACTCGTGAAACCCTGCCCACACACACACACAGGCATGTTGAGATGGACGCGTGTGGAGAGCGTGTGGACAGTGTTGGGGGTAATGCATTACAAGTAACACGAGTTACGTAATCAGATTACTTTTTTCAAGTAACTCGTAAAGTAATGGATTACTTTTTGATTTAGAAGGAAATATCTGAGTTACTTTTTCAAATAAGTAACTCCAGTTACTCTTTCTCCATGTGTTGAGTGACAGCTCTGGTGTTGCCATGGAGACAGAAATCAGGAGTGAGTGCAGAGCGTTGTGTGTGAACATGATCTTACTGTAGTTCTAGACTCAATATCAACATGTGTTTACTCATCTCACTGCACACAAACACATTCAGCGTTCCTCACAATCAATACAAACAGTCAAATGCAAACTCAGAATATTACACAAAGCTGCAATAATTAAATATGTTAAATAAGACAAATATCATTATGTACTTAATCCCAATTTATTAACCAGTGTCTTTGCTGCTGACCTTCCGATGATCCAATTCAACCATACTAAACAAAAATGACACATTTATGCATCATTTTTGTTATTGCTGAATAGTGTTGAACTTTCTTCTGCTGCGTCATATTCTTCATGCGATTTGAGCTGCGCCCTCTACTGTACAGACGAGAATTTACATTTCCTTCAGCCTGAGGCGTATTTGTTTCACTTCTGTTGAGAAAGGGCTTTTACATTTGTAAAATAACTTTTTTATATTAGAAACAAACAAGCAAGCCCTGCCCAGATTTAAAAAGTAACTCAAAAGTAACGTAATGCATTACTTTCCATAAAAAGTATGTAATGTAATTACTTACTTTTTTAGGGAGTAATGAGAATATTGTAATGCACTACTTTTACTTAACTTTCCCCAACACTGCATGTGCAGAGCATGTCTGATGACGTCTGATGGTGTCTGACGGAGTCCGATTGTGTCCGACGACGTCCGATTGTGTCCGACGACGTCCGATTGTGTCTGACGGTGTCTGATGGTGACTGACGGAGTCTGACTGTGTCTGACGGCGTCCGATGGTGTCTGACGGTGTCTGATGGTGACTGACGGAGTCTGACTGTGTCTGACGGCGTCCGATGGTGTCTGACGGTGTCTGATGGTGACTGACGGAGTCTGACGGTGTCTGACGGCGTCCGATGGTGTCTGACGGCGTCCGATTGTGTCTGATGGTGTCTGATTGTGTCTGACGGCGTCCGATGGTGTCTGACGGCGTCCGATTGTGTCTGACGGTGTCTGATTGTGTCTGACGGAGTCCGACGGTGTCTGATTGTGTCCGACTGTGTCTGATTGTGTCCGACGGCGTCTGATTGTTTCTGACGGTGTCTGATTGTGTCCGACTGTGTCTGATTGTGTCTGACGGTGTCCGACTGTGTCTGATTGTGTCCGACTGTGTCTGATTGTGTCCGACGGCGTCTGATTGTTTCTGACGGCGTCTGATTGTGTCCGACTGTGTCTGATTGTGTCTGACGGTGTCTGATGGTGACTGACGGAGTCTGACGGCGTCCGATGGTGTCTGACGGTGTCCGATGGTGACTGACGGAGTCTGACGGCGTCCGATGGTGTCTGACGGTGTCCGATGGTGACTGACGGAGTCTGACGGCGTCCGATGGTGTCTGACGGCGTCCGATTGTGTTTGATGGTGTCTGATTGTGTCTGACGGTGTCCGACTGTGTCTGATTGTGTCCGACGGCGTCTGATTGTTTCTGACGGCGTCTGATTGTGTCCGACTGTGTCTGATGGCGTCTGACGGCGTCTGATTGTGTCTGACGGAGTCCGATTGTGTCTGACGGGTTCTGACAGCGTCTGACGGCGACTGATTGTGTCTGACGGCGTCTGACTGTGTCTGACGCGTCAGATGCCGCCTGATGGCGTCTTATGTGTCGAATCTTATGTGTCTGACGGCGTCTGGCGGAGTCTGATTGTGTCCGACGTGTCTTATGTGGCTGATTATGTCTTATGGTGTCTCGATTCTGTCTGACGGTGTCTGATTATGTCTGACGACGTCTGATTGTGTCCGACGTGTCTTATGTGGCTGATTATGTCTTATGGTGTCTCGATTCTGTCTGACGGTGTCTGATTATGTCTGACGACGTCTGATTGTGTCCGACGTGTCTTATGTGGCTGATTATGTCTTATGGTGTCTCGATTCTGTCTGACGGTGTCTGATTATGTCTGACGACGTCTGATTGTGTCCGACGTGTCTTATGTGGCTGATTATGTCTTATGGTGTCTCGATTCTGTCTGACGGTGTCTGATTATGTCTGACGACGTCTGATTGTGTCCGACGTGTCTTATGTGGCTGATTATGTCTTATGGTGTCTCGATTCTGTCTGACGGTGTCTGATTATGTCTGACGACGTCTGATTGTGTCCGACGTGTCTTATGTGGCTGATTATGTCTTATGGTGTCTCGATTCTGTCTGACGGTGTCTGATTATGTCTGACGACGTCTGATTGTGTCCGACGTGTCTTATGTGGCTGATTATGTCTTATGGTGTCTCGATTCTGTCTGACGGTGTCTGATTATGTCTGCCGTGTCTTATGTGTCTGATGACGTCTGACGTGTCTTATGGTGTCTCGATTATGTCTGACGGTGTCTTATGTGTCTGATTATGTCTGACGTGTCTTATGTGTCTGATTATGTCTTATGGTGTCTGATTATGTCTTATGGTGTCTGATTATGTCTGACGACGTCTGATTGTGTCTGACGTGTCTTATGTGTCTGATTATGTCTGACGGTGTCTTATGTGTCTGATTGTGTCTGACGTGTCTTATGCGTCTGATTATGTCTTATGGTGTCTGATTATGTCTGACGGTGTCTTATGTGTCTGATTGTGTCTGACGTGTCTTATGCGTCTGATTATGTCTTATGCGTATGATTATGTCTGACGGTGTTTTATGTGTCTGATGGTGTCTTATGTGTCTGATGACGTCTGATGCGTCTCACCGTGCAGGTTGTATTTGTTAGCGATGGGCAGCTCCAGCAGCCGCGCGTGACTGAGAGGAGATGAGCTGTTGTGTCCGGCTGCACTCGAGGAGTCCAGCAGCGGCGCACTGTGAGGATACGTGAACACCAGCACCACCATCAGCAGAACCCCCAGCGCCAGCACCAGCTGCGCACACACACACACACACACACATCTCACACACACGTCACATAAACACATATCTGTGACATGCGATACACATGCCAATATATAAAACATATATATGTAAAATATTTTTACAAATAATGTGTTTTATATTATACCTAAAAACATAAAATATATTTTGTTACAAAAATATTACAAATAATATTTTTGTTTTCAATTACATGCAAGTATATTTTAAATCATTTAAAATAATTTATAATATATATATATATTTTAATTTTTTTGTTGAGTTTTTGACTTGCGTTCTAGCGATCTGCTCTCTCGCTTCACTAGAATATCTTGCCGATGTGTTTTTGCAGTGTGTGTTGATCTGGCTCCTCGCACCTTGACAGTGGCTCTCAGGATGGGGAACTGCGGCGGGTCCCTGCGAGGCTCGTTAGTCTCCAGCACCTGCTTGATGAACTTCTCGATCTCTCTCTCGCTCATCCCGTACCGGTAACCGGACTGCCGCAGGATGTCGATGCTCTCCGACAGCTTATCATAGATGCAGGGCTCACTGAGAGACGAGCCCATGATACCAGTGTGTGTGTGTGTGTGTGTGTGAGCGAGAGAGAGAGAGTCAGGGCCTCATCTTCATCACCAGCATCATCTTCGTCATCAGAGTGTGGAAACAGCTGCAGATGAGTGTGTGTGTGTCTGTGAGAGAGAGAGAGAGTGCGTGTGTGTGTGTGTGAGAGCGAGAGAGAGAGTGTGTGTGTGTCTGTGAGAGAGAGAGAGAGTGCGTGTGTGTGTGTGTGAGAGCGAGAGAGAGAGTGTGTGTGTGTCTGTGAGAGAGAGAGAGAGTGCGTGTGTGTGTGTGTGAGAGCGAGAGAGAGAGTGTGTGTGTGTCTGTGAGAGAGAGAGAGAGTGCGTGTGTGTGTGTGTGAGAGCGAGAGAGAGAGTGTGTGTGTGTCTGTGAGAGAGAGAGAGAGTGCGTGTGTGTGTGTGTGAGAGCGAGAGAGAGAGTGTGTGTGTGTCTGTGAGAGAGAGAGAGAGTGCGTGTGTGTGTGTGTGAGAGCGAGAGAGAGAGTGTGTGTGTGTCTGTGAGAGAGAGAGAGAGTGCGTGTGTGTGTGTGTGAGAGCGAGAGAGAGAGTGTGTGTGTGTCTGTGAGAGAGAGAGAGAGTGCGTGTGTGTGTGTGTGAGAGCGAGAGAGAGAGTGTGTGTGTGTCTGTGAGAGAGAGAGAGAGTGCGTGTGTGTGTGTGTGAGAGCGAGAGAGAGAGTGTGTGTGTGTCTGTGAGAGAGAGAGAGAGTGCGTGTGTGTGTGTGTGAGAGCGAGAGAGAGAGTGTGTGTGTGTCTGTGAGAGAGAGAGAGAGTGCGTGTGTGTGTGTGTGAGAGCGAGAGAGAGAGTGTGTGTGTGTCTGTGAGAGAGAGAGAGAGTGCGTGTGTGTGTGTGTGAGAGCGAGAGAGAGAGTGTGTGTGTGTCTGTGAGAGAGAGAGAGAGTGCGTGTGTGTGTGTGTGAGAGCGAGAGAGAGAGTGTGTGTGTGTCTGTGAGAGAGAGAGAGAGTGCGTGTGTGTGTGTGTGAGAGCGAGAGAGAGAGTGTGTGTGTGTCTGTGAGAGAGAGAGAGAGTGCGTGTGTGTGTGTGTGAGAGCGAGAGAGAGAGTGTGTGTGTGTCTGTGAGAGAGAGAGAGAGTGCGTGTGTGTGTGTGTGAGAGCGAGAGAGAGAGTGTGTGTGTGTCTGTGAGAGAGAGAGAGTGTGTGTGTGTTATACTGTGTTTCTATCCTAGATCCCGAGAGAAGGCGTCTTCCTTCATGACTGAAGATCTCTGTAACACACACACACACACACACGCGCTAGTCATCAGCTGACCAAAACACGCTAGTCATCAGCCTCTGTCTGCCGCTTCCCGCACAAACAGCGCTCTAAAACACAAACAACCGTCTTACCGTCGCGACCGGGCCGTTCACCGGTGATCTGAGGCTGATTTCCCGCAGTTTCGTGCGTTATTTCACTCGCAGGTTCGCGTTATAGCACCGCTCGCGCTGCCGCGTCACTCATCTGCGAGTTGACAAGCGCTGATTCGACACGCGCGGCGCGACAACGATACATCTATCCGCGATACTTTCATTCGTTTCAATTAGATGATTGATTAAGTAAATACTTTGGCTGGTTTATAGTGTATTCGCGTAACTATGTAGTTGGTAGTCTGAGGATAGAAACAAGCGAAAGTGCCGTTGTAAATGCTCAGGGAGAGGTTCAAACTCCATAAACCTTGACCTGACTCAATATTAACTCAAAAGAGCAGCTTTATCAGACTGTACATCACTGCAGGAGTTACTAGACAAATAACCACAGGTTTCATGCTGTTCATAAATGTTAATAACTGCTTGTATATGATTATTTACTATGTAGACAAATAATTATTTTACTTATATATTATATATATGTTCTGTTTTATTATATTTACAGATTACGCTATCTTATCTGCTTCAAAAACACTTAATAAAACAACATTATTGAATATATTTTATCATACAAACACTAAACTAGTATTACTGCTGGGTTACATTTATAGATTTATTTATTAATGTATTATTAATGCTCAAAAATCAAAAACAGTATACAAAAATAATACAAGCATCACCATAAAAACAGTTATTAAAGAATCTGCATTTATGAATGAAGCAACTGGCCAAAATCACAGTGCTATTAACCAAAAATTCAACATCACAATTGCGACAGAGGGACAAAAATCTAAGTCAGGTATTGCATACTTCACACTTAAGGTCATCCCATCAGTTATTAGAGAATATGCATAAACAAAACACACGCTCTCTGTGTCTGCTTCACGAGAGGTGCATGCATCACAATCCAAATCAAACCCAAAACACCCTGAATCGTTTTAAACTCAACTTCTTTTGCCTCTTTGAGAGAAATCCTGTGTTCTAATGCGAACCACTGTATCTTCAGGAAAGGGTTAGACACGTCTGTGTGTTTACTGATGTGCTTAAAAGCTCATTATTACAGCTGTGCTCTGCAGAAGTAAGAGCCGAGACCATTAGATGAGCTCATCTGGGTATAACACAATGCACCTTTAATCAGCCGAACAGCTTTCAACAAACAAACATATACATAATATTGTACTTTTCACAAAAATCATCATAACCAGGAACATTTGGCCATCCGCATCCATAATGTGTACAATGGACCAGACACCTTTGTCCAGCCGGGCCTGAAAAACACAGGTTTCTTCTTAATAAGGATGCTCTTATTATTCCACAAAGAGCAGCTATGTGGCGGAAAGCTGTGTTTGTATATTCATTTCCAATATAATAATGCCTGCCTATGAAAAGACGCCGTCAAGCATCTGATTCTCTTATATAATGCTGCTTGTTCTTCCAAATAAATGCACACTGAATTTGATTATCAGAGACACTCAGAGATACTCAAATGCTGGTGAAGCAAGCTGAAAGTGCTTCTGACTTCTGTTGGAGAATTCTGCCAAATATAGACATATCCCTTTGAACCCACATACTGTATTTCAACTATTCTGACTTTTTGAGTTGAACCCACATATTTCAACTATTTCCACTTTTTATTATCAGTCAAGTTCCTTTTTTCTCTGATTTTAGGGTCTTTAGCGATAACAGTTCCTAAATATTTGATCTCATCTTTTAATGGAGTATTGAACAATTGAGATTCGGCACGACTGTGAAGCTGAATTATTATTTTAAGTTCATTCAATTGCAGACCAGAAGCTTTCGAAAAATGAGACACCAGATTCATGGCCTAGCTACTATCTGACGTCACTAAAGACGGGAAGGGCGTCACGGCTGATGACGTCACCGGCGAGCGTCCAGCAGGGGGCGCGTGGCGCCGCGAGTCCCGCATTGTTTGGATCAGCTGCGCGTGGATGTGAAGCCCCACCCAATGAGGAAGAGCGAGCCGCGAGCAGCAGAACCGGACCGAGCTCGAACCCGCACCCGCACCATGATCGCGCTGTTCAACAAGCTGCTGGACTGGTTCAAGGCGCTCTTCTGGAAGGAGGAGATGGAGCTGACGCTGGTCGGCCTGCAGTACTCGGGGAAAACCACCTTCGTCAACGTGATCGCGGTAATCAAGCTCGCTTTATCACAGGCCTCGACCTAACGCGACGTGTCCGATCACAAACAGTGTAGAAGATACAATGTGTCACATTCAGCTACTGAAGAGTCGGATCAGATACAATGTGTCCGATGCGGCGTCATTCTAATGCGAACCACCGATCAGATACAATATAGAAGATACAATGTGTCTGATTCAGCGATACAGCGTGTGAGATCAGATACAATATAGAAGATAGAATGTGTCACATTCAGCACGAGATGTATGGCCTACTGAAGAATCGGATCAGACACAATGTGTCCGATGCGGCGTCATTAGAAACAATGTGTCCGATCAGATACAATATCGAGAACGCAATGTGTCGGATGCAGCATCTTTAGATCAGAGACAGTAGATCAGACAAACATCTTTGGGTACAATGTGTCGCATACAGAAAACAGATCAGACACAGTGTGTCAGAGAAAGTACTAGTAGATTAGGTCACATATGATGTGTCAGATGGAATCATCAATGTATCAGATGCAGCAGCATCAGATCCAGTGTGTCAGATCAGATACAATGTGTCTGATTCAGCGTAATTAGATACAACGTGTGAGATCAGATACAGTATAGAAGATAAAATGTGTCACATTCGGCACGAGATGTGCCTACTGAAGAATCGGATCAGATACAATGTGTCTGATCAGATACAATATAGAAGATACAATGTGTCACATTCAGCATCTTTAGGTCAGTTTTATAGGATAATCAGATCACTGTATCACAAACAGACACCATGTGTCTGATTCGGCATCGTTAAATACAATGTATCAGATGCACTGTGTGCATCATTAGATCAGATACAATATAGAAGATTCAACTTTATCAGATTTAATGTGTCACGTACATCATCAAATCAGATACAGTGTTTTACATTTACAGATACGGCATCAGACTCGATATAGAAGTCTGATTCAGCATCATCAGATACAGTGTGTGCATCATTAGAAGATACATCACATCAGACACAAAGTGTCAACTTCAGCATCATTAGGTCAGATAAAACACGTATGATACAAGATCATTAGTCAGTGATCAGAGTACCACATACAGAATATCAGATGCATTGTATCACATAATGCAATAAATCAGACCTAATATAGAGGATTTAACATTACAATGTGTCCAATTCAGTATCATTACATTAGATGTAATATATATCAGCTTAACTTAAGCATCTATATTAGATATAAGGTGTCACGTATAGCATCATCAGCTCAAATCAGACACAATGTATCAGATGCAACATCATCAGATCAGATACGGCACCGTCAGACACAAACTGTAACATAAAGCATTATTACATTTATTTATTTAGCCGACACAATGTGTTACACAGTATCATCAAATCAGACACAATGTATCAGATTTAGCATCATTAGATCAGATACGGCATTATCAGACACAAAGTATCACAGACAGCATTATTTGATGCCACTTTGTATCGTCAGATCTGACGCAGTGTATCAGATAGAACATCATCCTCAGACTGCTGTGGAGATCCTGTCCAGCATCTGATCGACTTGACAGCTGTCAATCAAAAACAAGTTGATCAGCTGACCCCGTTTCTCAGCCAATCAGCATCTGGCATTCTGTCTAATCGTGTGGTCTGCCGGAACGGTGTTTATGTGTTCAACAGCCACGTGGTCTGCCGGAACGGTGTTTATGTGTTCGACAGCCACGACACACACACACACACACACACTCGCTCAGGAAGGTCGTCGGTGCATAAATCCAGGCGTTTCGTGGAGCTGCAGTCAAGCAGATTTCAGTGGATTCAGATGCTTGATTTGTGAAACTCTCTGTGTGTCTGTGTGTCTGCAGTCGGGTCAGTTCAGCGAGGACATGATCCCTACGGTCGGCTTCAACATGCGCAAGATCACCAAGGGGAACGTCACCATCAAGGTCAGGAGATCACGCTCTGTTGAGATGAAGCAAATAGCGCCGCAGAACGAAAAATAAAAACCATCGTAAATATTCATGCTTTATATACATTTACCTGAACAATTGCATTTAACAATTATTTCCCAATAAAAAAAGTTTTTTTAAATGAGAAAAAAGTAAACAATTGCATAAATTGTGTCAGTTCCTGATGGCACAAAAACATGCGCATATCTACACATACTTTAGTGTTGACCAAAGTTATTGTAAGAAAAGTAATCAAAATGAAATGTTCCTTTAATTGATCAATAACTATAAACATTTGGACCTGAATCAGCCAGCTCCTAAAAAACGTGCATTTATATTTTTATGTATTTAAAAAAGATTGCAATTGCAATAATGTGTATAAAATGTCATATAAAATAAATAGTGAAATTAAATATTGCTTTATCTGCAACCGTTTTGCATATTCAAATTAAAAACATAAAATGTATAAAGTTTAAAAAAAAATGCATTTATATTTTTGGCATCTTTAGTCGTCTTTAAAAAATATGTAATATTAAAAAATATAATATTTAAATTCAATTTTCTTAGTTTATTTAGTAGTTGTTGCTAGTAAATCAGACCGGCGTTTTAAATTGTAATTAGATGTTTCAAATTTCATATATAATTGTTAAATAATAAAGCAATAATCATTAATGATATTAATAAAAACAGTATTCTTCCACCAAACAATGTAGCGCCTCAGAAACAGTTGTGGTTGCTACAAAGTGGTTGCCGAGCAACACACAGACGTAAACAAAGGTGTGTGTTACTTTGTAGCATCATTTACAACAGCTTCGAACGCGGCTCAGCCAATCAGAATCAAGCACCGGAACTCTCCGCTTTATAAAATTGCCTTGTTTAGTAAATTGTGCAATATAATAAGGCTATATAATATTTAGCTCACATGTGCTTGACACTGATTGTGTGTGTGTGTGTGTTTGTTGTAGCTGTGGGACATCGGCGGTCAGCCGCGCTTCAGGAGCATGTGGGAGCGATACTGCCGCGGCGTCAGCGCTATCGTGTGAGTATACTCGTAATCTCAGGTACGTTACGCGAACGGCGTCATGATGTCATGCGTTCGTAACGGATCGCGTGTGTCGTTCAGCTACATGGTTGATGCGGCGGATCCGGAGAAGATCGAGGCGTCGAAGAACGAACTGCACAACTTGTTAGACAAGCCGCAGCTGCAGGGGATCCCAGTGAGTCTGCCGTGATCGTTTCTGCTACTTCTCGTGTGTTTAGAGCATGTTTTATGAAACGGTTGCATCTCTGTGTGGTTACTCGATCATAAAAGTGTCCGTCTTTCCTCAGGTTCTGGTTTTGGGCAACAAGAGAGATCTTTCCGGAGCGCTGGATGAGAAGGAGCTCATCGAGAGAATGTGAGTTCATCCGTAACTAAATATAATTGAATGCAGTCTGGTTCCGATCCGATGACTGGAAGCGCTTGTTAAATCTGATCCACAGGAACCTGTCGGCCATCCAGGACCGAGAGATCTGCTGTTACTCCATCTCCTGTAAGGAGCAGGACAACATCGGTAAGACTTCAATGAGACTGCATTCAAAATACAGTTTTACACCATATATATATCAACCACTTCTGTTAAGTGTTTATAAGCTAACAAGGTGTATCATAAATGTACAATTATTATTCAATTATTATTATTAAATTGAACAATTGCAAATAGCAGCTAACTCAATTCGCGTGATGCGTGTACTGCTAGGCATCTTTGGTTTTCTCTTTTTGTGTCATGTAAATGGTAAATGTTCCTTTTTATCGTTTGAGTCGCTTACCAAAAGTTGCTAGAAGTCGCCAAATGAATAAAAACAAAAAATAGCCACATTTGTTGCTAGGTGCTTTTAGGAGAAAACGTTGCTAGGGTAGTCTGAAAAGTTGAAAACAAAATTGCTACATTGTCAGCAAATGCATATGTGGGCGGGACATATGTTAATGAGCTCATGGTCATGTGTTCCAGACATCACACTACAGTGGCTGATCCAGCACTCGCGGACCCGGCGGAGCTGAGGGGGCGGAGCCAGCATCTGATTGGAGGAACCGCATCATGTGATCAACTGCATTTTAGACGCTCTTGATTTCGTTCTAAACAAACAAGCATCCGCCCCTCTCTCTGTTCTCATAAACGAATCCACATCATTTACATCGTTTGAACGTTGATTTTTTTACTTTTACTTGGATGTGCTTTTTTTACGGTCTGTCATGAAGTCACATGACGTGCTTCGCTCGCGCGCGTCATTCTGCGTGTTTGCTCGGAGACGGGATCGAACCGTGACTCGACGCCCACAGCATCCGTCGGAACCAGCGCTCTCTGGTCACGTGATTTGGGGCGTTTGCGCCGGCATCTTGTTTTAACGTTCCAACGTTGTGCGAAACATTCCACATGCTCTCTAAATGTTCACTGGGAGAATTCGTTGATGTACACTATTGTTTTGCGTTTAGCAAGATATTACATGTTAGTATTATTAGCCTGTTAGCGCGACATGTTCTACGAACGTGACGTCATCCCGTGGACATCAAGGTCACATGGTTTGCGTTAATATTGTAGCATTACGAAATCTTTTTATCTGAAAGCACATGAATCATTTTGAAGCGTTTAACATGTCCACGTTTTGTACGCTTCTTTTGAGTCGCCGTGCCTACGGCGTTGTATCGTTGACGCGGGTGGGTTGTCATGGCAACCGTTCCAATCGCGTAGTTTTTTTTTTTAGGAACGTCAGTCTGCGAGCGCGTGCAGAGCAACATCAGTGTTTTATTTGATGCTCGACGGGACACAACGACAAACATTGATCTGTCTCTGTCGGACCCGCAGATCGTTGCGCTAATAAAAACAGCGGAGATGCGGCAAATGTTGCGCGAATCTCCTGCTGAAGTCCTGTGTTGTTTCTGAATGCTGTTCCTATCGGGAGAGATGAAGATCTTGTGATTTTTATCGCTTTATTTCATTTACAGCCTGTTTTGTTTTTGTTGCACGTGTGTACGTTTTTGGCCTAAATCATAACGGTTTATAAACGTGTCGGTAGATTATACATATGTAAATTTACATATTTCAGTTGTTTTTGGCATGTTTTTACTCATGTTTTTTCACAGTGTGTTTCAACTGGATTATGTAAATAGCAACTTAAACCAAATGAGATCTCCCTCCTGAGCGTTACGGTGTTTGTCTTAGTGTGATTAGCGTCCTATGATAATAATAACGATAATAATAATAAAGAAGACCCTGCTCATATCACAGCAATCTGAACGAATGCATTGTGTGTGTGTGTGAGAGTGTGTGTGTGTGTGTGTGTGTGCGCGAGAGAGTGAGCGATGGTGTTTGTGTGCACGGATGCCATCGTATAGACTAGCATAATATTTACGTTAAAAATGCCGAAGGTTTACTCTGTTGATTTTTCGCAACTGTTAATCACTTTATATTCATCCTCACTAATGTTTGATTGTCACGAGTTCATAGTCTACACAAGAGTGAACGACGCAATGTGACAAAATGGCGGTAAGCAACACTGTTGCACTGGTTACGAAGTCATGTTACAGAGTCAACATTGATGTTACGAAGTTCGTGTCCGGTTACAATGATAACCATAGTTACAAAAGGTGTTTTTACTACAATAAAACTGTCGTTGAAAAGTGACGCAAACAGCTTTGTTGACAATAGCAGTTATTTACGAAGTCAACTTTTAGTTATGCAACAAAGTTGTGAACTTGCAACATAGACGGCATTCGTATAATGAAGCCGATGTAACAAAGTTGATTTTGACGAAGTAATTTGCGAAGTCAAGCTAAGTTACATTCATGATTCACGGCAAAGTGGTTTTCGATTTGCGAAGTCAAGCTAAGTTACATTCACGGCAAAAGTGGTTTTCACACAATTTAGTTGCGCAAGATCAAGTTCGTAAATGCCTTTGTTGAAGTTGACATTGCTGAAGTCAGTCTAATGAAGTCAACTTTGTTGATTATACGAAGTCTTTTTCAAAGTCAACCTAGTAGCGCACAACTTAGTTGCGTAACATCGAGTTCATAAATGACTTGCAAAAGTCACTAAGAAGTCAATCTAACCAAGTCAACTTTGTTGATTATAACGACATAATTTTACGAAGTTTGTCGGCAAAGTGGATTCCAAATGTTACGTGACTTTTTTAGGTTCGTAAAT
The DNA here is from genome assembly GCA_018148995.1 of Sinocyclocheilus maitianheensis. Taxonomy (NCBI): domain Eukaryota; kingdom Metazoa; phylum Chordata; class Actinopteri; order Cypriniformes; family Cyprinidae; genus Sinocyclocheilus; species Sinocyclocheilus maitianheensis. The sequence continues at coordinate 102,822 of JADLZM010009415.1, forward strand.
GACTTGGTCAAAGTCACTTCTGAAGTCGTCTTCAGCTTTGTGAATGAAGTGTGCAGTGTGGAGCACTTCGTTGATTATGACGGTCTGATTGTCACTTTGTCGTGTTGCGTTACTCGATTCAACGCTGATCGCAGCACGTTTGTTTTTCCGCTGCTCTTGTTGGAGCTCATGTTCATCGTGGACATGAGCTCATCCGGGCTCTTATCGTCTTCTGTATGCGTGTTGATTTAATTATACTTTGTCTAATTACGTGTGGCCATAATGTTTGTTTTGATATTGTTTGTAGCAGTGTCCCCCCCCCCGCATGACTTCATTATGGGATGGAGCTGGTTGCCATAGTTACTGTATAATCAGCGTGTGATTGGACCGAGCTCGATGATGCCCCCCCCCCCCCCCCCCCCCCTCCCTCTTTATATGGTATATACAAAGTAACTTTTTAAAGCCGTCACATAACCGGTGTTTCCGTACCAAGACTCGGATCAGTTGAGTTGTTCATTTGGGATCTTTCTATTCTCTCGTGCCCGCGGTGATAACTGTACATGTTGTTCTTGTTATTTACAGATTATTTAAAAATAAAAAATTAAACGATTTCCCTCTCAGAACCACGGTTTCGTCTTTCTTTAAGCCAATGCCGTTTTGATTTCAGGTCTGATGCTCGCTGGACAAAAATGTACTTTCGTTTTCAAATAAAGGAGAAAATGTTAACTTTCTAATGTTAAACTTTTGTTTAATTTGGTGGTTTTGACTTTAATGTGATGAGAAAAGTAGCATTCAAAATAACATAGTGCAGTATATAGTATGTACTGTGCCCCAATTTTAATTTTCTGTACTTATGGAATACTTAATGACTTATACCATTTTCTGTACTTATGGAATACTTAATGATTTATACCGTATCCCACAATGCAATGTGCTCAACCTACCTTTAAAACAAATAGAACTGTGTAGTAAACTATACTGTGCACTAAACAGAGAGCAGTATACAAGTCTTTAACTCCACCAGCAGAGGGCAGTATAGTGTATATATTAAATAAGATTAAATCTCTTCAACACAGTTTATTCTCTGAAGATTAACTTTACGTTTACTTGTGACGTGAACAATAAAAAAATGTGTGTTACACGGCATTAAATTAAGAAGGCAATCCGTTTGTCCCTAAATACGTGATTATATTAATTGATTTTCGATTGAAATGACACAATATCAGAGATCTGAGCCCTCAGCAACCGCGCTGGACACTAAACGGTACATCGGCGACTTTCGCGCTCTTTTTAAGCTAACGCTCCCGCGTTCTGTGGGTTTACGGGGTTCATGTGCGATCTGTTTGCGCACATCCATCCCGTCGGGCCCCTCGCAGATGTTGGTTTTGGACTCTGGCTCTGTTTTGGTAGGATGTGAGAAGTTCAGAGGTCAGTGCTGCCATGGAGACGGTGATGGAGCGCGGGCTAATGAGCGGATGTCCAGCGGGACTGCCGGTCGGTTCCGCCGAGCCCGCGGTGATCTGGAGCGGCTCTGAGAGGGCTTCACGCGGAGCTTCCATCTCCTTCAGCGGGACTAAACAAACCGTGTCAGAGAGCCGTCAACCCACACAAAACACAACGCTTAAATTAATACATAATGAACACACACTGGCTCTGAGGAGACTTTCACACAGCTTATTTTTACACTACAGTACTGTGCTTTCCCGTGTCATTAAAATACGTTTTAAACATGGTAACACCACAGTACTGTATGTGTCAAGTCGTTATTTTTACGATGCTGCTTGTCATTCATGAATGACGCTGTGTGGGTTCATAGTTTAGATGTAAACTTCTAAGTTTGATTTCACTCGTATTTGTTCACCTATTTTCGTATTTTTTTAAATAGACGAGGTGGTCGCCATAGCAACAGTACACTAATGAACAGATACACAAGCTAAATTGTCAACGATACTTTATTTTATATTTTACAAATATATCACAAAATTGGTTATTAATAATCGGAACGTAATCCACATTTTAGGTAATGTAATCGGACTACTTTTAGATTACATTTGACCCGTCTCGTTTTTCGCATTGATTTGTATCGCATTGATATAAAAATACAAAGAGTAAGAAAATATATTCCATTTGTTGTTATTAACAACATGAAGTGCATTAAACATTAACGTCAAGGTTTCCCAAACTGGGTTTGTGAGGAAACTGCAGGGGGTTTATGAGTTTAATCAAAAGCTAGTAATTATTGAAATCATAAAAACATGTCATGTGACCGTAACCAACATCAAAGAACCAATGAACACGCAGATGTGGTACTTCATTATTAATATATTTATTTTAAAATCTCAGGGATACTTCAAATATAAATAGATTAGGTGAACCAGGATCAGATGGCAAAAAAGTTTGTGAAATTGTGCATTTTAATATGTTTGAAATTTTGAATGTCCGCAAAACTGAAAGACTTCTCCATTTTGAATACATTATGAAACGGAGGAATTAGGGAGAATCAATAAATTATGAATAATTTATTGCCATTGTGTAAATATGCAATCATGTAATCCATAAAAAAGTAACCGTAGTTTGATTACGAGTATTTTTAACTTTACATATTGAACATTTAATAATTGTAAACTTTTAAAATATATTTATTTCTGACATTTTACACAATCTGACCACAAGGGGCGCTGTTGTGGAAACGGTTTCTTCTATGGCCGGTCTGATTGCACTTTCTGATGAAGTTTTGTAAACTTGCATGAACTATGTTTATATGTAGCTCCCTGAATATCATCCGGTTTAACGGCAAAACATTTTAAGGAAATTTCGTCACCCCTTGTGTTCTGAGGTTTGTTACCACACGACAAACTTCGAAAGACCGTTCCCCAAGAATCAGCTACAGAAGCTTCTTTTTAAAAACCTCCCTGAACACACTCTTGACCTCATTAATGACAGCGCAGTTTAATCCACCCTAGATTACTTGTTACCCTATTCCTCCCGCGGAACAGCCCCTCCGTGTTACCCACATCAACGCGAGGGCCCCGTCTCCACGACAACCCGAGAGAATGTTGCGTCTGTTTCTGATCCGCCGCTGTTTGGAGTCTGAATGCCGAAAGCTGGTGTGTGAAAGTCGCGTAGCAACCGCTCAGGGGCCGCTATTGATATTCAGCGCGGGGGCCGCGGCTCGGGAACAATACGGGCCTTATGGGCCCCCACGGCTCCTCCTGAGAATCTACTGTAGGAGGAAAATCACTTCAGAACGGCCAAGAGACAGCAGTTCAACTGTTCTTTCACACAGACAGGTCACATGAGTACAAATCCTTTAAGCGTTTATGTGTGTAAAACAGAGTTTATACAAAGTTTGCGACTTAGTCAAACGCTTTGAAACTTTTATTGGCTGCAACGGAGTACAAAATAAAAGAAATACAAAAGATTTGATCCTAGCGATCTACATCGGTTCACTTTGCTATTATAATCATTACCATCTAACGTGTTAAAGTTGCAAAGTTCTTCCAGTATTTCCTCATAGTTCGTAGAGTCGTTTGTCTCTGCTGAGAGTTTGTAAACGGGCACAAGTCGTTTAATTCCAGCAGCGACTCGGACAGTCTTTGATATGCGAGACAGACTCAATAAAACAACATTTCTTCTTCAAAACTTATAAAGGTTGATCCGAAAAGACGATTTCTGCTCAATAAAACAACATTTCTTCTTCAAAACAAAGACGATTTCTGTTTTCCAAAACATACTTTCATTTTTAAACACTGACAATTTAAAGATAGAAATTAAGTGCATAAATATACAGTTTTTTTCCAGTTTGCCGCAACTGTCCATCCAGCAGTACAATGTTTACGGATAAACAAAATATTAGTTATTAATTCCAATGAGATGCAATAAAAAGTTCACAATTTGTATTTCTGTAGTGTAGAAGAGATGGATCTATAAAGAAAACAGACGTACAGACTGAAATACAGCAACTAATCGAGGATTTAAAAATCACTAAACATGATCAAGAGAAAACAAGATTGTGATTGGATGTAGACGAAAGAACGGGAAATTGCGTTTCTGCGTTTAACGCTCCTCATCCAGCGGTGAGAGACGGCATGATCATTCTGTCTCGTATCATTTTTATTCTATTCTAAGTATTGCGATAATTTGTTAACACATTTTTTGTGTTCAGCACACAAAATAAAACAGGTTTGGAACATTTAATTGGCAACGGAATGATCATTTTTGTGTGAACTGTCCCTTTAAGTGTGTTAACGATGGATTCGTTCACAGTTTTAACGGACACTGATGCCGATGTTCCGAGATCAACACGGCGTTCCGATGATCAGCTCGGCCGGACCATCCTTCACGTTATCGAAGAACACCGCGGGCGACGTTCCCGACACGATCTTCAGCTTCTCCTCCTGGACGGAGACGGGCGAAGACAGGGACGAGGAGACAGCCGTTGCGTTAGTGGACGAAGACGAAGATGTCGTCGACGACGAAGGATCCGGAAGACACTCGTCGCAGCAGCAGCAGCAGCAGTCCATGAACGCCTGGCCGAGAGAGCGACAGATGCAGAGCAACAGAATGGGCGTCGCTGCCGCCCGGACGAACAACAGGAACTGGCCAATCAGAGCGAGGAGAGCCCGCGTGGCCACGCCCACCTCCACGCCCGAGTAAGCCAGAACGAAGTTCCAGACGTTTTCCGGCAAACTGCAAATGGCGTAAACGGACGCCAGTGCCACCACTGTGCGGGTCAGCTGACGCTCTCGCCGCTGCTTCTTCTTCGGAGACGAAGATGCTGAAGACGACGAAGACGACGGACGAATGCTCTTGGCGTTCTCATCCGCGACGTGTCGTGTGAGCAGCTGACACGCGCCGGTGAACAACAGTGGCAAGCAAAAGAAACATCCGAAGGTCCACCACATTCTGGCCTGACGGTACGTCAGCACCAGCGAGTACAGCGTCTCCGGCAGCGTCACGGATGGCTGCTGACCGCACGAGTCCACCGGCAGACCCGTCCGCGGAGACACCTCCTGCTCCAGACGCCACATCAGCAGCTCCGGAGCGGCCAGAACCAGAGATCCCACCCAGATCACCGACAGCTTGGCCAGGATGGACTGACAGGACTCCACCTGCTGCGGCCGCGGCTGAACGCTGGTCACCGCGTGGAAGCGGTCGATGCTGAGCGCGCACAGAGTAAACGTGGTCACGCCGAGAGACGTCACCTGAAAGACACGTCAACAAACACTCGTCAGACTGACACGAAATCACATGACGATGACTACACTTACCTATGGTACAATACAGTTAACTATGGTAGTAGCCTACTACATTTTTGAGCAGAGCATTGTAAAATTGTGTTTTTTTACATGTACCACAGTAAAACTTTTTTTTACAGATAAAAGGTCATTCTTTGTTTTCGGATATGTACCATGGTAAAACTTTTTTTTTTTACATTTACCATGGTGATACATTTTTTTAGATGTCTACTATGATGACATCATTTTTTTTAGACATTACCATGGTGATACCACTTTTTTTTGGACATTTACCATGATGATACCATGTTTTATGGACATGTATAATGCTAAAACCTTTTTTTTTCTTCTTTTTTTTATGGATGTCTACCATGGTGATACCATGTTTTTTTGGACATCTACTCTGGCGATGCCATGTTTTTGGACATGTACAATGATAAAAACTTTTTCTCCACATTTACCATGGTGATACCATGTTTTTTGGATCTCTACTACGCTGACATGTTTTTTTTTTAGACATTTACCATGGTGATACCACTCCTTTTTGGATGTCTATCATGGTAATGCTATGTTTTTGAACATATACAATGGTAAAAACACATCTTTGGGGATGTTTACTATGGTGATACCATGTTTTTAGGAAATCTACATCTACAGTACTATGGTCATCCCATTTTTTTTTTGGACATGTACCATGGCAAAGTCATGTTTTTTGGACATCTACTGATACCATGATTTTTGGACATCTGCCAGAGTAATACCATGATTTTGGATACCGTGATTACTGTATGTTTTTGAATATATTCAATGGTGACACACTGTTTTTGGACACATATACTATGTAGTACCAAGGTATTCTTTGAAATACATTGGAAAACCATCTAAGTACCATGGTATATGAATATGCAATCATTCAATACTATGGTATATATATTAAAGTACCACGATTTTACCATTTTACGCCATCACTAGTCAGTAAGTGTGATATAAATAAGGGTTGATGTTCCCAAGTGACGGTGCATATTATACAGAATGTTGATTTGATTGGCATCTAATCTAATATGTTAATTTACTAGTCTAATCAAATGTTTTAGGGGCACAGAAGTGGGTCGACAGACAGGCAAACACTCTCCGCAGACAATCCTGCCCTTAAAACACTCTAAACACTCATTCAACACGCTACTAGGCCCAATTAGTGCCGCTAATTACCCGGAGATCTCCTTTACATGACAATCAGGAGAGCTGGTGCTGTAAAGAAGAGGCTGGAAAATCAACTCAAGAAACTACCCACAATGCCACACACCGACTCTGATTGATTATGACGGCTAGTTTTCTGACAATTTAGTATTAAGTGTGGGAAAAAGTATTTAGTCTGTTCACTTAAAAAAAAAAGTAATGTGGTATGAGCATGTTTCTTACACATGGTACCATGTTCATTTGGTTTGGCCGCAAAGCTCTATTTCTGAATGTTCTCGGAGCAATCGCACCGTTAATGTTCTAAATACATTACTGGTTATTCAAACAGTATGGGAATGTTACTTCTGAACGTTCCATGAATGCTGGACGTTTGTACATTTTTAAAAGTTACATTTCAAAACGTTCTTAGAACATATTCCTTGACAGACAGATGTGTGTATGTTATACATCTGTGTCCCTGCAGCACAAAAGCAGTGTTAAGTCGCTGGGGGATATTTGTAGCAATAGCCAACAATACATTGTATGGGTCACAATTATACATTTCTCTTTTATGCCAAAAATCATTAGGATATTAAGTAAAGATCATGTTCCATGAAGATATTTTGTAAATGTTCTACATTAAAACTTAATGTTTGATTAGTAATATGCATTGCTAAGAACTTCATTTGAACAACTTTAAAGATGATTTTCTCAATATTTAGATTTTTTTGCACCCTCAGATTTCAGATTTTCAAATATTGTCCGATCCTAACAAACCACACATGAATGGAAAGCGCATTTATTCAGCTTTCAGATGATGCACAAGTCTCAGATTCACAAAATTGGCCCTTATGGCAGGTTTTGTGCTCCAGAGTCACATATGAGCAGACTGCCTGATTGGTTGCGTAATTAATTGACTGATTGCGGATTAGATTGGTCACACACCTCCACGTATGGCACTATCCTGCAGGACAGGTCTCCCATCAGTCGTCTCTTGGTCAGCTCGTGGAAGATGACCACTGGTAAGCAGAAGAACAGCACGGTGAAGTCCCAGAACGCCAGGCTGGCCAGCGCGCAGTTCCACGTGCTCTTCAGGTAATAGTTGTGCCACACGATGCACACGAGCGCCAGGTTACCCACGATGCCCGCGGAGAACACGATGAGCGCGAGCAGCATGACGGCGTACGCGCTGTACGACTCCTCCGTGAGCGGGTGCAGCGGGTTATGCACGCGTAGAGAGCCGCTGAACGCTCGCGGCGTGGTGAAGAACGCGTCGGGGTCGGGATGCGGTCGCGGGGTCCGGTGCGCGTTCCGCTCGCGCTGCGGCTTGTGTTTGGAGCCGCGCGGGACTCTCGGCGCTCGCGCGTCTCCATCATCTCCATCATCACCGCGATGCGCTGCGGAGGCGTTCAGCTCCAGCGCTGAGGAGGAGGAGGATGGTGATGGAGACCGCATCAGGCTCGTCTTCATCTCCGTCTGAACGGAGCCGGCGAACGCAATCAGAGCGAATAAAACGCGCAGCATCATCGCGCCGCTCTGCTGAATGATGAGCTCCAGTCTGATCATCTCCACAAGTTCTGCTCCTCCAGTTCCTCTTCCTCCTGAAGAGCGCCAGGATAAAACCTGCCCCCTTCTGGAACATAATCGACACTGTTTGCTTGCAGAAAAGTGGGAAGTTTTGGGAAATGTGGCCCTGCTGGAAACATATAACAACAATAGAACCATCACAGACATTCTGATGCTTGCCACTACAAATACCACAAACCATCAACTTATAACCATTAACAATGGGTTCCTGTAGAGTGTGTTTGGGACAGACTTCATTCAGATGTAGTGCTTTTAACAAGCCTCCAATAGAAGGCGACGAACAGAAACCAGACCGTTTCCAAAACCAGTGCTATTCCTAGTATAAGCTGCAAAACCATTACAAACTGAAAAAAAAAGCCTAGTATAAGCTGCAAAACCATTACAAATTGAAAAAAAAAAAGTTAGTTTTATGTTCATAAATGAAGAAGAAGCTTGCACTTTGACCCGGGAGACAGAAACTGGTTACATTCCTTTGTGAAGTGAGCGGCGACTCCTACAAACTTCCTCCTGGTTACATTGTAGCAAGTCTACATGCTGAAACCTCTGAATACAGGTACCATATGCTCTCTTAATGTTTGTGATATGAAACTTCATTGTGACGTGCAACATGAAATAATGACTTTAGCTCGTTTATGAATGTAACAGCTGTATGAGCAACAGTTTCACTTTCATCTTCTGTCACTGAACAAAAGCTAAATGTGTTCAGTGTTTAGAAGCAGAAACGTTGTCTCTTGTGAAGTGTTTCTGGTTTATGTTCAGTGCTGCTGAACTTCTGAATGTGGAGATACAAGTGATTCAACATTTAATAGCATTCTTTCAATCATTTGGATACTTGAGTTCAATCTGTTTTCAGTAATCCAGAGAGTATCTTATTTCTATCACATATGAGTGTTTGTTCAGTGATTCACAGCAAGAGTTAAACAGAAAACTGAACAACAGAACAGTGATGGGGGTTCAGTGATTCACAGCAAGAGTTAAACCCGAAAACTGAACAACAGAACAGTGATGGAGCTTCACATAGTCTGGAAGAATGCACAGAGACTGTGTTAATGATTGAAAATCACTGAAATCTCTTACAGGACGATGAACAGACGTCAGGAGTCAGAGAAGATGCTAAAGAAATAGATGGAGGAGAGAACAGAATATCAACATGTCAACCTCAGAAACCACGGGTAAAAATCACAGTCGCATCATTGTTTAAAATTATTCTAAAAGAACATTTTCATTCAATTCTGTCAATACAATGACCAATTCTTGGTTACACTTTATGTCCTTGTTACGGTGTAAATATACATTTAAGTACTGAGTAATATTAATTAACTACATGAACTTACTATATGGTTAGGGAAAGGATTAGGGTTTGGCTTGCATGTAATTATGTATAATTTATTGTTAGTATATTAGTAAGTACATGTAACAAGGACACCTTCAAATAAAGTGTTACTAAGCACTTTATTTACATTCACAGGCAGTATACATCATATCTAAAAAAATCCATTTATTTTTTGCATATTTAGTGAAAATTATCTAAATTATTTTAGTCTCCTCAACAACCTCCAAACATTTATTCTGCTGTTTCTATCAATGAAAACTCTGCTCCTGCTTGCACTGGCCTCCATCAAGAGGGTAGGGGACCTGCACGCATTTTCGGTTGACGAATCGTGCCTAGAGTTTGGGCCGGCTGACTCCCAGGTAATCCTGAAGCCCCGGCCAGGCTATGTGCCCAAGGTTCCCACTACTCCCTTCAGGAATAGGTGGTAACACTTGCATCCTCCTGGGCGCTGGCTCGTGGTGCCTCGTTGACAGATATTTGTAGAGCTGTGGGCTGGGCGACCCCCAACACGTTCACTAGATTCTATAGCCTTCGTGTGGAGCCGGTATCCTCCTGTGTTCTCACCTCAAACGGGTAGAAGCACTGAGAGGCCCCAGTTTAGTGATGGCTTGCTAAAACCGCTCCAGAGAGTCCGTACTGTAGACCCTGTCAAGCTCCTCCATCCCCTCAGCAGGCCCTTGATGAATCCGTGAGAACTGATAGAGGGCTGGGTTCCATATGTAGAGACCAAAGTGGATCCCATATGTGTAAAGTCCATGGTATAGCCTCAGAGCCCGTGTTTCCCTAGCAGACTTCTGCAACTAGCCTGTGTTTCCCCAGCAGACTTCTGCAATTTCCAAGAGAGCATATAATCAACTCTAGTCTTCCATATGCACCTAAACGGTTGTTCATATGTGTAAGTTCTTCCGAAACCTCCTTCGGGAAGGATGGGGCTTCCACGGCATTCCTGTTCCAAGTGGAACGGGTACGTTTTCCCATTGTTATCCAGTCTCACTGAGTGGGTAGTGCAAAAGGCCTTCTTGTTGCGAGCTGTGGCCTACACCAAAAAGGGAGTGCAGGAGGCTCGCACAGGACACTGGAAGGGGCAGCATCCATGGCACTTAAGTAGGGATCCCAATTCGTCGATCACGACATGACGTCTCCGTTCCCTCCTTCAGGAAATGAGGGTTACATATGTAACCGAGACATTTTGCTGTTTTAATATTTTGTTCAAAGATGTTTTCTGTTGGGTGATGAAGGTCTTTTGTTTCATACAGTGATTGTCGTCCACAATCCTCCTCGTAGGAGAAGATGGAGCAAAGAACCCCCTCCTCAGAGTAAGTATTTATCTACATAAATACATGAAGTTATGTGTGGAAAATATAAACAAGTTATCCCCATCAAAACACAAGTGATTAAATGTATCTTCTGCTGCTGGATTCTGGTTATTTTGATCTGTGATGTTGGATTAAGGTCAAGATCCTGGCATCATAACATGTTACATATCACATGTGTTGCTGTATGATGTGAGAACTGTGGACACTGAATGTCTGATTTGACTCTTTGCAGTGAGGATTGTTGTTCTGGGTTCGAGCGTGTCAGAAAACAGTCTGGTGGGAAACTTCATCTTAGGACGAGCAGCGTTTGACAGTGAAGCTCCTCCAGATGTTGTAGAGAGAGTCGGAGGAAGACTGAAGGACAGACACGTGATGGTCATCAACAGTCCTCAGCTGCTCCAGATAGAGTCGGAGGAAGACTGAAGGACAGACATGTGATCATCATCAACAGTCCTCAGCTGCTCCAGATGAACATCTCAGATCATCAGCTCACACAGACAGTGAGAGAGTGTGTGCATCTGTCTGATCCAGGACCTCATGTGATCGTGCTGCTCCTCAGACATGAGCCGTGTTCAGCAGAAGATCAGGAGCGTGTGGAGAAGGTGCTGCTCTCTTTCTCTGAGCAGGTAAGGTGCTGCGCTCTTTCTCTGAGCAGGTTTATCAGCACACCATGGTGCTCACAACACAAGAGCCCACAGAAACCAGTGACATCCTACAGAACATAATTCAGAAATGTGCAAACAGACACTTCGGTCTTCAGAGGAGCAGCTCTCCTGATGATCTGCTGCAGATGTTTGAGGACATTGTAAAGATGAACGATGGACTGCGTCTGGATTGTGCCGAAGGTTCACAGTATTTCACAATGGATGATATTGTGTGATGAAATTTGATGTTTATATAGGTACATTAATGTTTTTATTTTCTTCTGTTCTCAGTTTCAGAGTGTAAAAAGCTGAATCTGGTTGTGTGTGGGAGTGACGGGACATTGAAATCCTTCATATCAGGTCTGATCCTGCAGCAGACCGACAGAAGATCAGACGTGGAGCTTCGTGTAATAGAGCTTCCAGCTCTGATCCGTCTCTCAGAGGAGGACGTGCTGCGTCAGACTCTCCGCTGTGTGTCTCTCTGTCATCCTGGAGTTCATGTGTTCATCCTCATCATTCCTGATGCTCCACTTAATAATGAAGACAAAGCTGAAACGGAGAAGATCCAGAGGATCTTCAGCCCGAGAATCAACAAACACATCATGATCCTCATAAAGCAGAATCCAGAGCGTCAGACAGCAGAACTAAATGAAGAAACACAGTCTGTCATTGAGAGATTTGGAGGACGCCATAATTTCATTGACCTGAACACACAAGTGTCCACACTGATGGAGAACATCGAGCAGATGCTGGAAGAAAACAGAGGAGAGTTTTTCTCCACAGAGACATTTCTGGATGCTCAGATGATAAAACTGCTGAAATTTGAAGAGATGAAGAAGAAAATTCAGTCACTAGAAACACATGTACTGTCACAAGGTAATGAGCAGACGATCATTTTGGGTCTTAAACTACAGAGCATGTTTTGAAATGGATTTTTTGTTACAGTAGAGTTTGATTCTATATTAGAGCTTTATACATTTGAATTTTAAACCAAAGAACTGCAAAATTCAACATTCTAAAGTTCAAAAATTCAAAACTCAATTTAAAAATTCCAAAGTCAAAGCTTCAGTGTTCCACAGGAAATTTGGCAAAAGATTATCTGATCATTTTGGCCAATCACTGAAGAGAAGTGTTCAGTGAAGCTTAGTCATTTTACAATCTGACTCGATTTGTGTTTGAAAATAAATCTATGAAATGCTACAAAATAATTCAGCTTCAAAAGTTAAAGTCTCTGTAATGTTTCCTGATCCATATTAAACATGCAGGTCACAGTGAAACACATTTGTTGCACTGCATATTTCCTCTAACATATTTGCACTAAATTGGTATTTGACAGAGCAACTAACATTTGTTGCACTGCATATTTCCTCTAAAATATTTGCACTAAAATGGTAATTTTAAACCGTGCAGAATTTGACAGAGCAACTGATGAAAATATAGAAAAGCGCACCCTGTGTGAATTGTAGAGTGGCATGTAAATCTTACTTCCATATACTATACGTACCAAGCAGATAGCAGACCTCTTTTATGTTACAGAATTCAATTTTGTCCGGAAAAAAAACTTCAGGCTGTAAAACTGCTGCATTTCCACTCTTACAGGTTCAACAGAGAGAGAAGATGATCTGAGGATTGTGCTGCTGGGAAAAACTGGAGTCGGGAAAAGTGCAACTGGAAACACCATCTTAGGAAGAAAAGCATTCACAGCAGAAACATCTCAAGAGTCTGTTACTAAAGACTGTCAGAAAGAGACAGCTGAAATCAACGGCAGACACATTACTGTGATCGACACTCCAGGACTGTTTGATACTGAACTCAGTAATGAAGAAATCCAGAGAGAAATCAGCAACAGCATCTCCATGATCCTGCCTGGACCACATGTGTTCATCATTGTGCTCAATTTAGGACAACGATTCACTAAAGAAGAGGCAACAGCTGTGGAGATCATCCAGGAGACGTTTGGAGAGAAATCTTTAATGTTCACCATGGTGCTCTTCACCAGAGGAGACTTTCTGGAGAACAAATCCATTGATCAGTGTTTGGGAAAACCTGGATCTGCCCTGAATCAGCTGATTGATGAGTGTGGAAACAGATACCTTGTGTTCAATAATAAAGAGACTGGAGACCGAACACAGGTGACCGATCTACTGCAGAAGATAGACAACATGGTGAAAGAGAACGGAGGGAGTTACTACTCATGTAAGATGTTCAGAGAGATGGAGAGAGAAATACAAGAAGAACAGAAGAACATACTGATGGAGAGAGTCAGAGAAAGAGAAGAAGAGATGAAGAAACTAGAAGAAGAGAAAGACAGAATGAAGATGAAGATGGAGGAACATCATGACAAAGAGAGAAAGAGACGAGAAGAAGAATTTATTGAGAGAGAAGAACGATATAAAAGAGACATTAAAGAAAGAGAGGAACAAGAGAGAAAGATGAAAGAGGAGATGAAGAGAGAACGAGAGGAATGGGAGAAACAGAAACAAGAGGAGAGACAAAGAAGAGAAGAAGAGGAGGAGAGAAGGATAAAGAAAGAACAAGAAATGCAGGATGAATATAATCAGAGACTTAAACAAGAGAGAGAGAGAAAGAAAATGTTGGAGGAGGAACGACAGAATCAGGACAAAGAGAGAGAGAGAAGAGAAGAAGAACTGAAAAGAGAAATTACAGAACAAGAGAATGACAGGAAGAAAAGAGAAGAAGAATATAAAACACTAATGAAAGAGAGAGAAGATCTTCGATCTAAACATGAAGAAGAAGAAAACAAGACGAAGATCCTGATGGAGAAACTGAACAGAGAACGAGAAGAACTGATGGAGAAACATGAAGAAGAGAGAGAGAGAATGAAGATGATGATGGAGGAAGAACGACAGAATCAGGACAAAGAGAGAAAGAGAAGAGAAGAGGAACTCGGAGAGAGAGAAGAACGATATAAAAGAGAAATGAAGGAACAGGAGGAGCAGATGAAAAGTGTAAAAGAGGAGTATAAAAATGAAATAAAAGAAATGAGGAAAGAAATAGAGACTGTAAAGAAAGAAAATCAGATCAGATTCGACACAGAAACAGACAGACTGATGAACAGAATAGAGAATGAAAGACAACATCACGAGAGAGAGAGAAAGAGAAGAGAAGAAGAATTAAATGAGAGAGAAGAGAGATATAAAACACAAATAAAGGAGAAAGAGAGAGAGATGAAAGAGGAGATGAAGAGAGAACGAGAGGAACGGGAGAAACAGAAAGAAGAGGAAAAGACGAGAAGAGAAGAAGAGGAGGAGAAAAGTAGAGAACAAGAACAGAGAGCTTGGGATGAACAGATTCAGAGACTGAAGAGTGAAATGGAGGGAATAGTCAGAGAGAAAGAGAGAATAGAAAGAGAGAAACAAGAACAGCTAGAGGATTCAGAGAAGAGACTGAAAGAAGAAAGAAACATGCGAGAAGATCAACAGAAGACTCTTGAAGAACAGCATGAAGAAGAGCTGAAGAGAAGACGAGTGCAGTGGAGAGAGGAAGAGGAGAGAGAGGAAGAGGAGGAGAAGAAGAAGAAGATCTGCTCTGAAACTGGTCCTTCACTGCAGGTAAATAACAGAAATGAATTATTGCTTGTGATGATTATTATAACAATTGTACTATTGTTTTAACTTTTTGTATTATTGTTTTTTTACACAGGGAGAAAACCGGGACATTGAACCAGCAGAAAAAATACAGAATCTATTTCACAGACTTCATCTTGAAGACAAACACCTCAACAGACTGAGAGCTGCAGATGTTCTTCAGATAACTGCACATTCATTACAGTCTCATGAGTCTTGTGCTGAAGAAGAGCTGGTTCAGACTTTCCTACAGAAACTACTGATGATGAGCTACAGAGCACGATCCATTCAAACTAAATACTGATGATGAACTACAGAGCACGATACTTTCAAACTAAGCAGACCAAAGATCACATGCAACAAAGAGACAGTGACTCACCTGAAGATGAGAGTGGTATTTTTGAAAGAACTTCTTTGTCAAATGAAGAAACCAAAGATCACATGCAACAAAGAGACAGTGACTCACCTGAAGATGAGAGTGATATTTTTGAAAGAATGTCTAATAAAACCACAAGTCAGTCTGAGCGAATCCACCCGATGGATGTCCAGATGGCTGTGTTTCATCGTGCTGATGTTTTCCTGAAGCAGCTGATGGTCACTAAACTGTCCCAGTGTCAGTACGCTCTGCCTCTGCTTGTTCCTGATCCATTCACACGACAGATTGAGTTTCCTCTCTGGACATTCAGACAAATCATCAAGAGCTGGAAGATCAGAAACACCAGCAATGAGATCATCAGACAAACCCTGCCGATCTACAAGGCAGAAACTCCAATGGTGTTCTTCTTCAGGTTTGGCTCTGTGTCTTCCTCCAAGTCTCAGCTGATGAACCGTCTGATTAATGAGAAACACAACCCGTTCTTCCACAGAAACTGCCCAGGCAGCAGCAGAACCAGAGTCCTGATGGACGGAGTGGTGGAGATCGCCTGGTTCTGTCCTTCTGGGAAAAATGATGATAAATTCAGTGAGTGTGTAGCGTTCTGGAGTCCTGATGGACGGAGTGGTGGAGATCTCCTGGTTCTGCCCATCTGGATCATATAATGATCATTTCAGTGAGTGTGTAGCATTCTGTAATCTACACGGTGATGCAGGAGACCACGAGAAACAGCTGCAGATCCTCACTGACATGTGCTCAGTCAATGTTGTTCTTCTGCCACAGCTCGACAGGAATGATAGAAACATGATAAAAGTTCAAAACCTGAGCTCAGTCAATGTTGTTCTTCTGCCACGACTTCAGAAGAATGACAGAAGTATGATAAAACTTCAAGAACTTTACAAGGACTCAAAGCCACTCATTTGTCTTTTTACTGAGGATGAATCAACCCTCATGAAGACACGAAAATACAAGGACTCAAAGCCACTCATTTGTCTCCTTACTGAGGATGATTTAGCTCTCACTGAGATGAGGAATAGAAAATATAAAATTGGTCTGAAAGACAGAAATCAATCAGATGTGTCTGAAGAACTCAGAAGAGCTATAAATGATTGTCTCTCAGATTCATCTCTCACTTTCAGACTTGAAGATGTGTCCAAACACTCAGACGTCAGAGTAGATGAGGAAGATGACAGAAGAGCTATAAATGATTGTCTCTCAGATTCATCTCTCACTTTCAGACTTGAAGATGTGTCCAAACTCTCAGACGTCAGAGTAGATGAGGCAAGAAAGATCTGACGAAAGTCAAAGAATGGTTTCTGCCTCGTCAGGGCAAACTGTGGCATCAGTGGAGTCAGAGGAACAGAGAACTACATCGACCTCCAGGAGATGAGATCGAAATGTACATCAGAAGAAAACAAACAGTGGAGTCAGAAGAACAAAGAACTACATCGACCTCAAGGAGATGAGACGGAAATGGACATCAGTAGAAAACAAACCGAGATGAAGAAAATACGTGAACTGCAGCATGAATCTGACATCAGTGACTTTATGAAGCTCTTTATTAAAGAAATGAACTCAGAAGCTGCCACAAAGATGTTTTTCCTTCAATGGCTCAGAATCCTTCTGGATGAATATACATCAGCTGATATTTCTGCTCTACATCACAAATATGATGAAAAGTGGTCAGCAGTCTTAAATCTGAAATGGCATGTAATTGAACCTGAGAACCATAATAAATCTGAACATCTCAGAGCTGCACAATCTGAGCTTGAGAGAATATCCGAGGATCTTCAAGCTGCAGGCTTTGGTGTGGAGCACATCATGAGGGAGATCGGTCAGATCTATGAATCGTGTTCATCTGTGAAGAAGAACAAGAAAGACCTGCAGGTTCACTTCTCTTCTCTCCCGAGTCTCGCAGCAGAGATGATGATCTCTGGATCTCCTCTGGAGCTGATGGATGGAGATGCTGCTCATGTTCCTCTGGTCTGGATCTCTGCTGTTCTAGATCAACTCAATCAGAGACTAGGAGACCAGAGAGTCTTTGTGCTGTCAGTTTTAGGGATCCAGAGCTCTGGGAAATCCACCATGCTAAACGCCATGTTTGGACTGCAGTTCGCGGTCAGTGCTGGCCGGTGCACCAGAGGAGCTTTCATGCAGCTGATCAGAGTCTCAGACGAGATGAAAACACTGATGGAATTTGACTATTTTCTGGTTGTTGATACTGAGGGACTTCGTGCTCTAGAATTGGCTGGAAGATCAACAAGACATCATGACAATGAGTTGGCAACATTTGTTGTTGGTCTTGGAAATCTGACACTGATCAACATCTTTGGTGAAAACCCAGCTGAGATGCAGGACATTCTCCAGATTGTTGTTCAGGCTTTCCTTAGAATGAAGAAGGTCAGACTGAATCCCAGCTGTGTGTTTGTGCATCAGAACGTTTCAGACCTCACAGCTGGAGAGAAGAACATGGAGGGAAGGAGACGACTGCAGGAGACACTGGATGAGATGACAAAACTTGCCTCTAAAGAAGAAGAATGTGCTGCAGAATTTTTCAGTGACGTCATTAGTTTTGATGTTCG
>JADLZM010009415.1:125356-136911 GCA_018148995.1 Sinocyclocheilus maitianheensis
ATTTGTATGACATGTTAATGATGAAGTGCTGATATAAGTAATAAATAAGGTAATATATTATTCTAATATGGTTATTATATGTATTTTATTGGCATAACAGTTATCTGAATAAATTATAAAACACAAAGTCTGGCCGACATGATGAGATTTCACCACTAGATGTTACTGAAGCCGCACTGAAGTGAGAACTGATTTCACATGACTTCTGTTACACACATTTATTACTTCAGGTGAATATCAGTGATGTGGTGTTTGTCAGATGTTCAGTGATGTCTCGGTTCTGTGCACAGGTACCTGTACTATCAAATCACGACAGAATGAAAGATTGCTTAAATGCCATCAGACCGTGGGTATAAAATATATATAAAACTTGTGGATGTAAGAACTTGTGTGCTCGTTATAATTAATAGTGATATTATGACAATGTATTAAATAATGCTAATAAGGTTGATGATTTAACATGATAACGTTTAAATTAGCCACGCCCACAGGAAGTTTATTGGACTGACAGGAAAGGGAATTCTGGGAAATTTAAGTGTTCTTTTAGCCTGGAGCACAAAAGTTCATTTAAAATAAAAATGATGAAATGTTATAAACTAAATACAGATTCTTATAAGTGACATTTCAAAACGACCTATCTACACTACTGTCAGTAAGATGTTTTCATGTGTCTGAATGAAGTCTCTTCTGCTTCTGATTTATTTGATCAAATATACAGTAAAAATTGTGAAATATTATTATAATCTAAATTATCTATTTTCTATGTGAATATGTGTTAAGCTGTAATGTATTTCTGTGATGCACAGCTGTATTTTCAGCATCATTCCTCCAGTCTTCAGTGTCACATGATCTTCAGAAATCAGTATAATATGCTGATTATTAGAAACATTTCTGATTATTATCAGTGTTGAAAATTTATTTCTGTGTAAACTGATACATTTTTTAGGATTCTTTGTTGAATAGAATGTTCAAAAGAACAGCGTTTATTTGAAACAGAAATCTCGTGTAACATTAGAAACGTCTTCTCTGGCACTTCTGATTGATTTATTGCATCTATGTTGACATTTCCTTTCAGAAATCAGCGTGTGGGTGTGCATAGCGTATTTCTTCACTCTCTTCAGACACAAAGGCCCTGATAAACTTTCAGATCATTGCACTGAAAGTTCCCGTCTTTGTTCGCATTGTGTGTGCAGCTGAACTATTTTGATCCTGGTGTTCTTGAAATAGTCTGAGTGGGTATCGTGACGTGAGCAGACTGATTGTTGACTGGCTGACTGATGAGAGAATCTACAGATCTCAGATCAGTCGTGTTTCTGTAGAGGTGTATTGTGCTGAATTCCCCTCGTCTGTGCAAACGCTCCTGATGTTTGATTTATCTGTTTCACGTCACTGCTGTACAATCACAGCTTGGTTTATGAAATACTCTGACCAGCGTGATGACGACGATGATGATGATGATGATTCAGTGGTATTTCGGCTCAGTTAACACATTTTGACAAGTTTCCGCAGATTGTCTTTCGCAATCAGCACAGAAAACGCAAAAAACACATCAGTGTTGGTATTGTTAACTATAAAAAAAATGGTAAATTAATTGAAATTACTCAATTATTAAAAAGTGTTTGGTTAATTGAAATAAAGCTGAAAAAATGTAGCACAACCTGAAGGAAAATTGGAAATAAAAAGATAAATTAATTTGGAAATGAGGAATTAAAGAGGTTTAAAAATATTTCATTTAACATTTTATTTTATTTCAGCCTAATTTAAATTAAATAAAATAAGTTTAGGTACTAGAATGTACTAAAACTGAAATAAAAATAAAGCTAAATAGAAATATAAAAAACTACTAAATACTAACCAAATTAACAAAAAGAAAAAAAGAAATGATAAGAAAAGCACTATGTATGTATAACACACTAAATTGTGGACCGTAATGTGCATTTAGTAAAGAATTGTAATAAAATCAAAATTGACTATGGTACTAAATTCCATATCTAGAGAATAATAATAATAAGAGTAATAATAATACACTTTATGTATGTAAAACTATCCTTACCCCCCCCCCCCCCAAAAAAAGATTGCCTGATAAGCCTGTATATAAAAAATATATTTACACATATGTTACACATACCAGTAAATAACATGAACAGTACAATACAGCATTCAATGATAGAATTAAATGCAAATAGTGTGAAATGAGATGAACAGCTGCAGTAGAGCAGTAGTGAAGTGTTATTAATGGCCACAGGGGGCAGTAACGCATCAGGAGCCGCTGCACTCAGAGTCCCTGAGATCTTCTGCTGCTCAGAGCTGCGTTTCTTCACTGCTTTGATTTCTAAAGGTTTCTCTCACTTCGTCCTGCAGACGCTGAAGTGTCACGCCGTTTCTGACAGGACCCAGACTGAACACGATAACCCTGAGACCCGAGAGCCGCGAGTGTGTGTCATTGTGTTTGTCAGCGTCGAGGCCAATGCTATTGTCAAATCCAGCGCTTTTATTCTTGTGTTCAGTAACTGGCTCCACCGGATGCACCGGCCCCGCGGTTTCTTTACATAAGATCAGCTCAGCGTCTGAACTCACCTGAGCGACACTCGTTTATAAAAGACTCACTCCATCATACACCTGTTAGAGAAATCACACTCACATCACTCCGCTCTGTGCAGAGCATAGCAATATTACATATTTATCAAATAAACGACTTTAAAACTCACCCCCACCACTGAGTGGCTGCCAGGCTGTTGCTATGCGTTGCTAGGGCATTTATATGCAGCTGCATGGTTAACAGAAGTGTTGGTGAAAGTTACTTTTAAAAGTAATGCATTACAAAATTGCATTACTCCATTAAAAAAGTAACTAACTACAGTACTTTAGTTACTTTTTATAGAAAGCAATGCATTACAATATCGCATGCATTAAAAAAGTAACTAATTGTGGTACTTAGTTACTTTTTATAGAAAGCAATGCATTGCATTACTTTTGTGTTACTCACCTGAGCTGAGCGTGCTTATTTATTTGTAATAACAAACAAAAAAACAAAAGTTATATAAAACAAAGTAACTTGTGTTACTTATTTGTAAAAAGTAATGCATTACTTTACTAGTTACTTGAACAAGTAATCTGAATACATAACTCACGTTACTTGTAATGCGTTTCTCTCAACACTGGTTATGGCCTTGTTGCTATGCTGTTATTTAGTTAGGAGTTCTGAATGATTGAGTTGCTGAGCAGTTGCTAGGGTGTTCTGAATGGTTGCCAGGGTGTTGCTACGCAGTTGCTGAGGTACTCTGAATGATGTATGGTTGCTAGTGCATAGTGCATATATGATATGCAGTTGCTAGTGGATTTCTGTACGGTTAATAAAGCATTCTGCATGGTTGCCAGGATGTTGCTGTATGGTTATTAAAGTGTTTAGTTTGGTTGCTATGTGGTTGACAGGGCATTGCCATGGATTTGCCAAAGCTATACTTTTATGTGGCTGTTAGTGTAATCTGGGTGGTAGCCAGGGTGTTGCTGTGCAGTTACTAATGGATTCAGAGTGTAGTTAGCATGTTGCTAGGGCATCTGAGTTGTTGCCAGGGTGTTGCTATGCAGTTTCTAAGGTATTCTGAGTAATGATAAGGATGTTACTAGGGTATCTATGTGGTTACTATGGCGTTGCTATGCAGTTTTTAAGGGCATTTTGAGTAATAATAAGGATGTTGCTAGGCCATCTGAGTGGTTGCCAGGGTGTTGCTATGCAGTTTCTAAGGCATTCTGAGTAATAAGGATGTTACTAGGGCATCTATGTGGTTACCATGGCATTGCTATGTAGTTTTAAGGGCATTTTGAGTAATAATAAGGACGTTGTTAGGCCATCTGAGTGGTTGCCAGGGTGTTGCCATGTAGTTTCTAAGGCATTCTGAGTAATAAGGATGTTACTAGGGCATCTATGTGGTTACCATGGCATTGCTATGTAGTTTTAAGGGCATTTTGAGTAATAATAAGGACGTTGTTAGGCCATCTGAGTGGTTGCCAGGGTGTTGCTATGTAGTTTCTAAGGCATTCTGAGTAATAAGGATGTTACTAGGGCATCTATGTGGTTACCATGGCATTGCTATGTAGTTTTAAGGGCATTTTGAGTAATAATAAGGACGTTGTTAGGCCATCTGAGTGGTTGCCAGGGTGTTGCCATGTAGTTTCTAAGGCATTCTGAGTAATAATAAGGATGTTACTAGGGCATCTATGTGGTTACCATGGCATTGCTATGTAGTTTTAAGGGCATTTTGAGTAATAATAAGGACGTTGTTAGGCCATCTGAGTGGTTGCCAGGGTGTTGCCATGTAGTTTCTAAGGCATTCTGAGTAATAAGGATGTTACTAGGGCATCTATGTGGTTACCATGGCATTGCTATGTAGTTTTAAGGGCATTTTGAGTAATAATAAGGACGTTGTTAGGCCATCTGAGTGGTTGCCAGGGTGTTGCCATGTAGTTTCTAAGGCATTCTGAGTAATAAGGATGTTACTAGGGCATCTATGTGGTTACCATGGCATTGCTATGTAGTTTTAAGGGCATTTTGAGTAATAATAAGGACGTTGTTAGGCCATCTGAGTGGTTGCCAGGGTGTTGCCATGTAGTTTCTAAGGCATTCTGAGTAATAAGGATGTTACTAGGGCATCTATGTGGTTACCATGGCATTGCTATGTAGTTTTAAGGGCATTTTGAGTAATAATAAGGACGTTGTTAGGCCATCTGAGTGGTTGCCAGGGTGTTGCCATGTAGTTTCTAAGGCATTCTGAGTAATAATAAGGATGTTACTAGGGCATCTATGTGGTTACCATGGCATTGCTATGTAGTTTTAAGGGCATTTTGAGTAATAATAAGGACGTTGTTAGGCCATCTGAGTGGTTGCCAGGGTGTTGCCATGTAGTTTCTAAGGCATTCTGAGTAATAATAAGGATGTTACTAGGGCATCTATGTGGTTACCATGGCATTGCTATGTAGTTTTAAGGGCATTTTGAGTAATAATAAGGACGTTGTTAGGCCATCTGAGTGGTTGCCAGGGTGTTGCCATGTAGTTTCTAAGGCATTCTGAGTAATAATAAGGATGTTACTAGGGCATCTATGTGGTTACCATGGCATTGCTATGTAGTTTTAAGGGCATTTTGAGTAATAATAAGGACGTTGTTAGGCCATCTGAGTGGTTGCCAGGGTGTTGCCATGTAGTTTCTAAGGCATTCTGAGTAATAATAAGGATGTTACTAGGGCATCTATGTCGATACCATGGCATTGCTATGCAGTTGCTAGGGCATTCAGAGTAATAATAAGGATGTTGCTAGGGCATCTGAGTGGTTGCCAGGGTGTTGCTATACAGCTGCTTGTAATATCTTTTGTGTTGCATCTTGCAACACTTGCTATGCTGTTGAGTTTGGAATGGTTGTTAACGCATTTTTATGTGGTTGCCAGGGCGTTGCTATGCAGTTGCTAAGGTGTTCTGTATGAGGTCATCTTTATATTAGCTTAAGTGACAGTGATTGTGTTGGTGTTTCTTCTAAGTCACTCAAAACCATGGGTTTCCGGAGGGACCCTTCAGTGACTAGCTGGTGTAGACTGGTGTAGTCATGATGACTCAGTCCAATTAAATCATATTTTTCATGTTTCATTGGTAGGTTTCCCAGCAGGCACCTGTTTGAGGTCAGACTGATGAGATTCTGTAGCCGGTTTCGCTCTTTTGACTGCAGCGCTCCAGTTAAACCAGTCGCGCCGCAAGCAGGAAGAGCCTGATCAGGCCTCTGTGGGTTTATCTGCTCGTCCGCTTCAGCTGCGAATGTCAACTCAAGGTTGTGTAAACAAGTCAAAAACCACATACTTAACCCACCAGAACTGGTTTGGGAAATAAAGGCATTGCAGCCGAATATGCAGAACATGTGCATGTGTTTGAGAAGCTGAGTCTCTTCACTAACAGCAGTTTCCTTCGGCTCGCTGTGTTTATCAGCTGGATTTTAGCTACCAACATCGTCCACTAACTACCCACAAACACACACAATACTCCTGCTAACACGCTTAGGTTACAGAAACGTTGTGGGAACATTTCTAAAACGTTGAAACGTCCGGTTTTCTTGTCATGATTAGAATGTTATTTAAAAGTTACAAAAACGGCGTTGAACTAAGTCTTTCACGTTTTCCGAATGTTTATTTTTTAAATTATTGGAACGTGAAAATGTCCAATTTTCTTGTCGCAATTATAATGGTATTTAAAGATTACAAAACCATTGCTTACGGTGTTATGCTAACTTTTTCACCTACAATTATGTTATTTGAACACTTATTTGTAATATTTGAAATGTCCAGTTGTCTTGTCGTAATAGTATTTTAAGGTTACAAAAACGTTTCTTTGAACTTTCATCAAGTTACAGAACATCGTGAGGACGTTTTGAGAATCTTGTGTTAAGAATGTTTTAAATCTAATTTATAGGAACGTTCCATACGCATCGCTTTAAGAAGGTTTTGTCACAACATTTATATAACGTTAGTGAAAGCTGTGTTCATCTTCAACACTTCATCTGGGGACTCTTTATCTGTCGGTGTTTGTGCTTCTTCTCTTTCGGTAAGCGGCGCATGCGCTGGATTTGATCTTCAACACTTCATCTGGGGACTCTTTTATCTCTCGGTGTTTTGTGTGTTTGTGCATCTTCTCTTTCGGGAAGCGGCGCATGCGCTGGATTCTTGTTATATAATCGCTGACATTGATAGTGTTTCTGCTGTTTGTTTCCTGAAGGTAAACACTTTTGTTCCTGATTCTTTCCGCTCAGACAGTGAAATGTTGAATCTCTGCCATCTGCGGTCAGAGTCGCTGCCAGTGTCTTACCGTAAAAAATACAAACATTTCATCAATGCATTATGCCATTTAAATTATTCCACTTATGTCATACTTATCTAGGAATGCCCATATATGTGCAATATTTATCAGTAAATTAATGTTCTCAAAAAAGTAATAACTCCAGTAATAACTTTCATGGTGTATGTTGCAGTAACTATTGTAAAAAATGTGTGTAAAACATAAATGATGTAAACTGTAAGTGTAGTTATGTAAAATATAATACTATGTAAAAAAAAATATATTAAAAGTGCTGATAAGTGAAACTTGCCAACTAACTGGATTTTTTAATGAATTGCAAATACACAACATAAACCAAATGCAGTATATAGAACAATTTAAAATTCATGTATTGTGTCATTCATATTTTAAACCTTTTGCACACAATGTTTAGCATACATTTCTGTTTATTTTACATTATTATATTGGAATTATTGGAATTGTTTCAGACATTTGCACATTGTTCAAAGAAGCGAAATAATGTCAATTTTCATTTTCATATTTTTACATTTTTGGCTTTTTAATTGCATTCCATTGTGGGATACATTATCTGCTGCATCTTCACTGCTGCGTTACACACACTGACAAATATTGTGTGCTACGCACTTTGGCAAATATCATTTTTTTAATATATTTTTGTAATGCTTTTGACTTTTTAATTTCTTTTTATTGCTCGTAAATAATCAATCCTTTAATTTTTTTAATAATTTGCATTGCATTGTGGGATACAGTCTGGTGCATTCTGCTCTGGTAGTGTGATTATTTGAATATGTTTTTATTAAATGTTTTCTATTAATTGCTTTAAGGCGTACAGGGTTTAAAACAGCCTGCTCTGGTTGTGTGATTACATTTTAATTTTTTTTTGTACCATATGCATTGCATTGTGGGATACAGTATCAAAGCGTGCTCTTGGCAGGTGTGATGGGTAATTCAGGTTTTTCTGCGCCAGTGTAAATTATATCTAGCACTGCTGTAATTAGTCTAGGGTTTTAATGAAACTAATGCTGTTAATGAGATAATAGCGGTTGCGGTGTAACGCGAGCTGGTGTGTATTCTCACACACTGGTGTACCTGTCGAGCAGGTGTATTTGGCGGCGCTCCAGCATTGTAGCGGGTCACGTGTCTTACTGGAAAGTGTGTGAGCACTGCCCGTAAACCGTGTCCAGTGGGCGGAGCCTGCACTCTGATTGGCCGCTCCTGATGTCAGTTCGGTTCAGATGTTAGACAATCATTAAACCAGCAGCTTTCACTTTCCCAGAGTCCACATATCAAATATAAACTCCATCTCTATGGTTTTCTGCACTAAAGTAAACGACATGCACATCTCATCATACTTCCGTTGGTGTTATTTATTGGTTTTGATGACTTCACTGTTATAAAATGTGGAAAACAATCATTACTGATTATGAAGGAGTGTCGCTTTACCGGCAGCATGTGTTTATATTCTCATACTGGACGTTTTATTGGAGTGTTGTAGTGTAAACTTCACACCTGTCACACCTGTATTTAGTATTTCATTTCCACGGACATACTGCGTTTTCACTCACATACTGTCTGCACTTCATAGTGTACTAGATTCAGAGTAGTGTGTTTTGTCAAATGGAAGGCCTGTATACTTTTTGTGCATCCGTTCATGTTTTCTTTTTACCCACAACCCCTTGCATTATAGAGATGAGGAGGTGCTTTTGACTATTTTAATATTAGTTTAAGTTTGCAAACCTATAAGTTGCATCTTGACTTTTAAGCTAAATTGATCTAGCTAGTGCTAACATGCTAATGCAAACAGTACACAGCAAAGGGGTTTACTAAATCTAGAACCATAAAAAATTACTTTAATTTTAATTGAAATGAAATATAAAAAACTTATTTCAGCTAGTTGCCAAGAAAACATTTCTCATTTTCATTTAGTTTAACCTAATGTACTGACATAATGAAAACTTAAATGAAATGTTAAAAAAAATGTATAGACACATATTAAAAAATAAATAAATAAATAAAAAGCACTAAACAAAATGACTAGCTTTAACTAAAATTAAAGTGAAAACCGAAACTACAAAATTAAAACAAAGCCTTTAAAATAAACTTATAAATATGACAAAAAAACACAATTAATTTACTAAAACTTTAACTAAAATGAAAATAGATAATATAAACATGAAAATGTAATTCAAAATATTAATAAAATCTATACTAGTCATAATAAAAAACATGAATTAATAAAACTTACAAAAATACTCAAGATTACTAAAACAACAAATGTAAATAATTAAACTAATTAAATTAATAAACTAGTTCAGAATATTTATAAAAATTGTCGTATTTGTTTTCAATATTAAAAATGACAAAACATGCAACAAAATTACTTAAACTTTCACTAAAATGTAAATGAAAATTTATAAAATATCAAAGAAATTCAAAATGTTAATAAAAACTATAATGGTCATTTAAAAAAATGACAAACATGCAACAGAATTACTAAAAGTACAATTTAACTGAACATATAAAAATACAAACTAATGCAAAATATTAATAAAAAATTATAATAAAAGACAAAAAACATGCAACAAAATTACTAAAACGAACTCAAATTTAAACGAAAATAGAAAATAACAATATAAATGAATTCAAAATATAGGATAATAACTAATAATCACTATACTCTATACTTCATATGCTTAGTATATACTTCATAATCAATTATTATTATACTAATTATTTATGCTAAAAACACTGATTAGGATGCAGGATTTTTTTCCTTTTTTTCCTTTTCTCCAAAATGTTTGAGAAAGTGGTTCTAAATCAACTTCAGTCTTATTTCTTTCAGTCTATTAATTTAATCTCTGAAAAGTTTCAATCTGGTTTTAAACCCGGTGTTCCTCAGGGCTCGATTCTTGGTCCGGTGCTGTTTTCCCTTAATATGCTTCCTCTAGGATCTATTTTTAACAAGTATGGGGTCTCTTTTCATCTGTATGCCGACGACACACAAATCTATACCCCCTTGAAGCGCGATAACAAGCAGGCTTTAGATTTTAGATTGTCTGGATGAACTAAAACTTTGGCTTGTACGTAATTTCCTAAGCCTTAATGAGAGAAAAACCGAATTCATCTTGTTTGGCTCAAATGATCACTGTGTACATGACTTTGAATCTGAACTTCTTAGTCCATACAGCACTACATGTGCCAGAAACCTAGGGGTTTGGTTTGATGTCATTCAGTATTCCTTGACTTGCTGTGCAACGATTCTCTTTTTGGTTTTGGTGAACCTCACCCATTTTACAGTGTGTTTTATAGTTTGTCTTATTGTTTATAATCGTGTTTTATTTTGCATACTCTATGCAGCACTTTGGTCGAATTATAAATGTGCTATATAAATAAACATTGTATTGTATTGTATTTTTAATGGACTAACATGCTCTCTTTATTTATTTCAGCAGGTTAATTCTGTATTAGCAGTATGCTAACTGGGACGCAGTTGCGAGCGCACGCCGGGTTCATCCTGGGGCATCATGGGAAGAGCAATCAAGCAACACTGATATCTTACCGTAACAACAGCTTGATTCAAAACGATATCAGTGCGCCAACCGCTCATCGGTTACCCAGGATGCCCTGCTGTGGCGTGTTTACTACCGTGTATCGTTGGCTTTTATCTGGCTGATAAAGCTCTTTTACCGTACTGTGCCGCGGCTCCACCCCTGTTTACCGTTCACTTCCACTGACTTTAATGGCTTAATATTAAACTCAGACACACGAGCTTTGACCCCGACATATACAGTCTGAATCTAACAAAAGAGCTGCGCTGTGATGCTTTGCTAATCGCTAGCACGTGACGCGTGTTTGGCGGATGATAAACGACGGCCTGATGACTTACAGTCAGTGAGACGCGTCAGAAAGCAATGGAAGAGCTTGTTGACACACAGTCCAGGGATTACTGGAAGAGCGCTGACCTTAATTACTTAACGACCGTGTGACTGTGTGACACACTAACACACACCGACGCCGCTCTTTTCATATCACTGTGATATCACATCATCAATCTGCAAAACATCAGCAGAACTGTCCCTCTTTAATGGATGATAACCGGCTAACACATTTAGGTTATAAACACGTTGTGGGAGCGTTGTTTTGAAATGTTTATAAACCGTTAAAATGTTCCGTTTGCATGTTGTGATTGTAACGTTACTTAAAGGTTAAAAAATGTTTCTTACAGCGTTCTACTAACTTTATTTCACCTCAAATATAACTTTTTTTTTAATGTTTATTTTTAATTTTCGAAGAACGTAAAAATTTTTTTGTCTTGTATTTCACCTCAAATATAACTTTTTTTTTTATGTTTATTTAAAATTTTCGAAGAACGTAAAAAATGTTTTGTCTTTATTAAATGTTATTTAAAGGTTACTAAAACTGTTTTTTTTACAATGTTCTGCTAACTTTATTTTCACCCAGAATATGTTATTTGAAAGTTTATTTTTAATGTTCTAAGAACATTTTTGCAGGAATATGAAAACATTTTCCATAACAACATTCTTGTAAAGTCGATATAATGTTACAAGAATGTTTTCTCTCAACGTTATGAGAACGTTTATCAAATATGAGTAATCATATGAATATTACTTTAAGAACGCTTTGCCGTTATATACGCTTAAACGTATATATACCTTATAAAAAACATATTTGTTTATATATATATATATATATATATATATAT
>JADLZM010009415.1:142911-175169 GCA_018148995.1 Sinocyclocheilus maitianheensis
CACACACACACACTGCAGAAACTTTATAACCTACATTAAATCTTCACTATAACACGACTAGCAAACAAAACTTGGAAAACTATGTTTGTTTTAAAGTAAAATGAAAAATATTGTTTATATATGCTAAAAACATGTTTTAAAACCATCTTAATGTTTGCGTGAGTCTGACTCAATAATAGTCCAGTTTTTCTGCTGTTGTTGCTTTGTTGGGTTTACAGTCTGGTTAGTCATGTGACTGCAGCAGTTTATATTGTTTAATGATTCATTTTATTTACTGGGCATGAATTACTCAGACGAAACACCCGAACACACCAAACAATCCTTTTTTTTTTTTTGCTATTCATAATTAATATTAAATACAGTTTCGTATTTATGTTTTATTTTTACGTTTATAATTTTATGAATGATATGCATGTGACTTAATTTATACAATTATGTGTAAAACATTTATTATTTTTAATTATATTAATTTCGCAGCAATTTTACAATAAAAATAAAACACAAATGCTAATTTTCGTTTACTTAGTTATTTATTGTTTGCATATTTAGCCTATATAAAAGTAAATGCTTGATGCATTAAAACCTCTTGAAATTCTGAGTAATAATTGTGTGATGTTTTTACTGCATGTTTGGGTTTCGTTCGGCATAAATATGGCATCACACACACTGACCATCGCAGCTTCCAGAGAACTGTGGAAGAATGTTTCACACAAACAAGACTCGACAGGCGCTTGAGAAGTGCCACTGAGCGCAGTAAACACACACATGACCTCTTATCTGATGCCTGTCATAAATCACCATAAAACAAACTCCCTTCTGTTTCATGCACTTTTGTCACACTCAGCAGCTTCTCTTTAGGGGTCACTTCATGATAGTTTTACCTGAAAGAAAAACCTGACAGTAGAAAACAAGCATTTAATGCAGTTTTAGCTCAGCTTGCAGCAATGCTGTGAATGTAACATGCACTTTAAAGCATTTAAGTGACAGCGTCATGAAGCATCATGCATTGAATTCAGCTGTCAGGCATAGAGGCAGATTGAGGCCGCGGGCGAAGCCGCCAGTGACTTCAATGTTCCAGCTTTCTTTCAAGCTCGGTTTATCGAAAAACATTCTTGACCTGAATAATTTCTGTGTCGGTAATCAAAGCCATGACAAAAGAGATTTTAGGAGTGTACGAGTCATGGTCAAACTGACAAAAGCACCTGATGTTTACCGTGCGCATAGTTGAAAACTGAAAGTACAACAGAGTACACCTGAAATACGCCTGAAGTATGTTATGCGATACACAAATTAATTATTTTAACATTTGTCACTTTTGTTGAGACCTCATAAAAACACGACGGTAAAAGGATTCCGGAGTGAAACTGCTCTATTTAGTAACTGGTAATCAAGTCATCTTGGATTGGATTCTAGTGTATAGGATAAGTTCAGTTCAAGACCATCAGATTAACCATCTCAGATGACCTTAATTCCAGGGTAGTTTAACAGATTAACCATCTCAGATGACCTTAATTTCAGGGTAGTTTAAAATGTTTAATGTTTTCGAGCTCATAAACTCTTTTCCGACTGCTTTCCGCAGCTCTCACAGGTATTGAATGATGAGTGTGAGATTATCCAGTTCAAAGAATGTTTACTGCTTATGATAGTTCTCAGTTTCTGTCTTGTTCAGCTGCGCCTATTTGCATGTGGACCCAAAATTCAAATGCGGTGCGTGTGCATTTGAATGCCGGACCTCTAAAAAACTGTCGCTTTGTGCTCTAAATGCAAAACTAAACCTGCTGTGAAAAATGCAGTCAAGTTCAAGCAAAGGTCAAACTGCATCGTTTGGAAATTCTAGGTCTGAAAAATCAAACAGCAGCACACAAATGGGAATTTAAAGAACTTAAACTAAACCTAATTGTATCTGCATTCATATTTAAATGTGTAAAAGTAATGTTATTTTGAGAACTTAAGGAGAACTCAATCCTTACATAAAAAAAAAACAAAAAAAAACAAAATACCATCCAAGACTTCAAGCATGATGGAGAAACATGTTGGAATTCATTTTCTTAAAAACAGCTGAATCATTCTGTTGATTTGCCGTGAAATTTGACCTGCATTTTTAACCTGTTTATGCATCCGAGATGCGTAAAAATAGCATTCATCCTGCATTCTGCTGCATGTTTGTTTTGAACTTCTCACGAAAGAGTCACGTTTCAACACATCTGTGATCTCTGATAAGGAGACTTGAGCAAATTGAGCAATTATAAAGTAAATGTTGAAATAAGGTTCGGTGGAACATTGTTCAGGAGGGTGAGGCACAAATGCAAGATGAAAGACTTTTAATCAGAAATTTTATTTTTTAGAAAATACGTATACAAAAAGTAGCAAATAAATGCCATACATAATAGTTATAACATCTGAGAGGCAAACCTCATACACATTATCCAGTGACTTGACAAATCACGGAAAAATTGAGAAATTGATATATCTGATTTGGACTCGATTGACAAGTATTACAAATAATATATAGTTTATACATACATTTATATACAGTAGAACAAATATCAATCAGCACAGCAGATATGAACGTTACAGACACTTCATACCACCGACGAGACTTGAGCAAAATCTGCTCTGACAAATGGTTTGACAAATATACCTACACACGAAACTTAATTTCCCAATACCAAAGAGCCTTAACAAAGCTTTACATTCTCTAACAGTTCAACCATTGTGTAGAACAAGTGTTTACATCGAGTCTTTAAGTGATGTAGCAATACTATCTGATCCAGGCCACGCCCGCGTGCCGCTCGAACCAGACATGCACAACTTTTACCGGTTCATAAAACCTACTTTAGCCAAAACTCTGGCTTACAGTTTCTGTGAAACCTTTTCCCTCTGGGAAGAGCGTGTTTCTAAAGAGAGGATCTTCAGAGCACCCTAAAGTTCCTCATTTGCAGGAGTCCAAAGTCTCTAGGTTTGACTGACAGGTCCACTTCAATATCCGGTCTCCTCCATTCTCCAACCGGTGGAGTTCTTCCCGAACTTGTAGACGAGTCTCCGTCCATCCACTCTCTCCAGAATCTCTCGTTTGTAGTAATACCTGTAGGAAAGAGCAAGTGTTCTGGTTATTCCACTGTCCTAGCATCCACCCAGACAACCCCCCCCCCCCCCCCCCCCCCCCCCCCCCACCCCCCAAACACCGCCCCCCCCCTCTTCCCCCTCTACTATCCCCCCCCCCCAAAATCTCTTGATCCCAGAATTGCGTCTTTTACCTCATGGCTCTACTGAGCTTCTCGTACGTCATGCTGCTGTTCTTCTTCTTCTGCCCCCAGAGCTGAGCAACAGCTTCAGACTTCAAGAACTTGAAGACACCATCCCTGCGGTCCTCCCATTTCATCAGACCTTGGTTTTTCTCCGGGTGGATCAGGATGTCCCGGATAAACTCCCACAGGTGGGTTCCTCTTGGAGCTGCAATGGAGCAGTAGAGTCTAGTTTAGTACGGATTATCGTTACTTGATCTTGAGCATTAGGTACCTCTTCAACTAGAGTTCTGTGTACTCACCGTGTTTGCTTTTTTTGGACTGAATGAAATGGTCAAATCCCTCACTTTGGCACTTTGGGGGTCGTCCTCTGCCTCTCTTTTTGGGCTCTCCGGACTCTTGTTTCACAAAGTTCTCTGTGGAAAAGAACACAGTCAAACGTTAGATGGGTCTATTTGGGTACTCACTACTTTATTATGCCATTTAAACCTGCTGCTTGAGGGCCACCACCTTGCAGAGTTAGGTTTCAACCTGCCTGTAACTGCCAAGTAAAGACCTTGATTAGCTGGTTCAGGTGTGTTTGACTAAGGTTGAAACTAGCTTCTGCAGGTAGGTAACCCTCTAGGGTCAGAATTGGAGGAACTTACTAGTGCTGGTGGAGTAATTAATCTCTGAGTATTCTGGGTCGGAGTCGCTGCTGTTGGACTCGGGTGAGCTTGGGTTCAGGAAGCTACCTGTAGAGGACATAGCAAAGAAAAGAGCTTTCAGACTTCAGGAGAACTTCGGGATGCTTGACCTTAATGGATTAGTAGAGTTCTGTGGTGACACGCACCAGTGTGGGAACTCTGAAAGCTCTCAGTTAGAGAGTCGTAGCCGTGGTCGCTCTCTGGAGTCAGCTGGTTGGTGTACTCATCAAAGTAGCTGTAGTTGTTCTCCGAATTGTCTGCATAAAGATAATTCCAAATGTTATTTCAAGTACCGATGGTTGGACATTGCTTTCAATGGTTTGTGTTGAAAAGTTGCAAAGTGGAATTTGCGTCTCACCTGATGGGATTGAGGGCTGGACCACCACCGTTTCCAGAAGTGGACCGAGGCTCGGTGCATGCATGTAGGAAAACGAGTTCTGCAGTATGTTGTCCAGTAAGTCTAATTCGGATTCACTCAGACATGTCTCAGACAGGTCAGTAGCTGTAGGCACAAACAAATCAAGGGTGTTAATGCATTAAAGTAACGAAACTTCAAAGGCTTCTTCAAACAAGTTCCGTCTTTGTTGCTCACCATATCTGGCCTTTTGGGTCTCCAGGCTGTGGTGAAGCCGTTCACCAAGCATCGATCCGAACATGCTTATCAAAGTTTCTTTTGACATTGTGCACAGTGTGATCCCGTCCATGTCGCAGTAGTTCATATTCAGCAGACTGGCATCGAACCTGCTGTTCTCCACGTGAAAGCCGATCCACTCCAGAACGTTCTGCCTGGTCCACATCTGTGGGTTCACCAGTTCCCAGGGGCCTGCCGGAGAACGGGTTCAAAGTACGTTTAGCCTCATTCACACCTGAGATCACCCAAACCACCCCCCAGTGTAGATGCCCCTAACAATAGAAGAATACCCGCTCAGGTTTACTGTCTCCAGGGCCTGAGCTACTGTTGTGTGTTTAACTATCTGTTGTGTTGTCACCCCGTAGGTTTTGATCACAGTGTCAACAATGACTGCTTTGCCCGAAAGACCATAAAGAAAGCATTCCTTCCCATCTACTGCAGGCCAAGTTAAACATTGCCTCAGTTAATGATTTTAAGAGTCAGAAACTGAGGACAGACTTCAGGGATATGAGATTATCGTTGTGTCTGGGCTCTCAGTTGGGTGATGGGAACCATCCCAAGCAGGCAAAAACCATACAGATATCAAGAGCTACCGCTCATTTATTCTTAAGTAAGCAGTATGATGATGAAGTCTTACCCATTGTGCTGTTGTTGTTACTGCTGAAAGTCATCTCTGAGAGTCTGCCCATCGGCGCTGTCATGCTCAACAAGTTGGGCTGCGGTTCAGATGGGTACAGGTTGGCATTTGCGTTGTTGAGAATAAGACTAAGTTCGCTTGACGCCATGACAATTCTGCAAGATAAGAAACCACATCAATTGAACTTCATCCAAAACTGCAAATCAGAAGTATGTTCTTATTTAAAAAAAAAAAAAAAAAAAAACTTGCTTGGAAGGTAATGATTTAAAAGGCAAATTATTTACCAGTTGTGGTGGATAAAGGCAGCTTGGCTTCTATATAAAATCCCAGTGCAAGTGTTAGTTAGGTAATAATCCAGTCAGTAAGGTTTTGTCTTCAGCGGTTTGAGGTTCACTGTTCAGAGTCTCAGAAGGTTTGCTTATGCACCTGCTGCTGCTGATGAATTTATAGGGCAAGAACGGGCAAAGAGGGGGCGTGGCCAGGTGAGATGCATGAGGGGGCGTGGCCAGGTGAGCATATTCTCCTGGGAGGGGGAATTCCAGCGAATATCTCTCTCACTCTCGCTCGGCCGCTCTCCCCTTTTGTTTTTTTTCCTGAGAATAGCTTTTCAGACCTTGAAACATTAACTTGACATGGCAGCTAACATACATTCAGAGATAAACGCGAGCAAATACTATGTCACCTGTGCTCTTTTTTCATGACAACGCACACACATTAACCCATTCTCTCAACTATTCCCAGAGGGATGAAGTCATTTCTGCCAATATTTAACATTGACGCAAAGGATGAAGTCATTTCTGCCAATATTTAACGTCGACGCAAATGTGTGTGTGTATGTAACTTTATAACAGGTTTCGGTTTGCTGCAGGACTGACTGGTATTTCTGTGTGTGTGTTTTGGGTCTTCATACATGGCTGAGTGCTTTTGTACTAGATGTAGGTGATGGTAAACACCATTCTGTTGTTGTGGATGAAGCTTATAATGACAGCGAGTGATGTCAGCATTTCAACCTCAAGTCTGAAGCGATTCATATGAGTAGAATTTGTGTTTGCATTCTTTTTGTGTACCATTGTAAAGTAAATACCACCATATATGAACGGAAGTCATTAATTACCATGCATTTCCGTTTCTATTTTTATGCACTTTGCTAGTCCACGGTACTAAACATAGCAGTTAATCATGTGATCCAGATTTAGATGTTTGCATGTTATTC
The DNA here is from genome assembly GCA_018148995.1 of Sinocyclocheilus maitianheensis. Lineage (NCBI taxonomy): Eukaryota > Metazoa > Chordata > Actinopteri > Cypriniformes > Cyprinidae > Sinocyclocheilus > Sinocyclocheilus maitianheensis. The sequence continues at coordinate 149,324 of JADLZM010009415.1, forward strand.
TCTTCACATTTTTCCTCCTCTCATAACTGCAGCTCTTTTTCCATTTCTTGTTGATGCCACGCTGATGATTGATGAAGGAAAGACGTCTTGGAATGCAAATGAACAGGTTCTGGTGAAGATAAATTATCCTTGAGACCGCAAGACTTTCCAAATGCGGAGGCGTCTGTCACCCCATCACCCACCTGTCGCTCTCTCTACCTGTCTTGCATCATGTCGATTAAACACTCAATAGAGAAGAAAGTGCGAACCCATCCATCAGTCATGAGTGTATGTAGGTTTGTCTGTAAGATCATAAATAAATACAATCACCTGCGTGGGAGAGAGAGAACAACAACATTGGATCAGTATTATAAAGGTCATATTTTAAAAGGTCAAACCTAACACACGTTTTTAACAGCATTTCTCAAAGGTATTCATCTCCTGAGGTCATGATGAGCTATACTTTTGATTATAAAGAACTAAATCGGATGAAATCTCTTTACGTCACTACTTGCCATTAAATAAATGATTCATAATTAAAGCTCAGTCAGTCTGAAGCCATTATGACTAACTTCATATAAAAAAAGTCTAAATTTCACATGGAAATTTCCAAATGTTGTCGGTAATGGGTTGGACAGGGTTCGGTTTGGGTTGTAATCATAATTAGCTTAAATTAAAACCATAGAAGTCAATGGGAAGTCCCAGTCGTGATGGCAAACACTAGTCCATGTGTGTTTCTCTCGGCTTGGGGTCTGTTACATATTCACCACATCAAGTTAAGCATGAAGGCCAGTGTGACAGCGAGGAATTCCTTCTGTGACTTTCCAAAGTTATTAACTGCTCCAGACTCCATTAATAGGCTAGTTAATGAAGTTAATGAGAGCTGCACACAGTCTGACTCCATTAGTGTGAAACTCCTGCCACCATGCGTAGAGATCCGGGTACTGCAACTACATCAAACTGCTGGACACAAAGTAGGCTACCATACACTCATATTTTTTGGACGTGTTCCTTGCTATTTTTACACTTGCAAAAAAGTATCAATGGTTTGTTTTATTGGCATTATCATAATATTCTTGGAAATACCCTGCAATGCCATGTAAATACCATGGTAAATGTATTTGGGTATCATGGTAAAGAATATTTTGGGGAGAATCATACACTTGACTCTTAATACTGTGTTGTTACCTGGATGATCCACAGCTGTGTTTTATTTAGTGATAGTTGTTCATGAGTCCCTTGTTTGTCCTGAACAGTTAAACTTCCTGCTGCTCTTCAGAAAAATCCTTCAGCTCCCACTAATTCTTTGGTTTTTCAGCATTTCTGTGTATTTGAACCCTTTCCAACAATGACTGTATGATTTTGAGATGCATCTTTTCACTCTGAGGACAACTGAGGGACTCATACGCAACTATTACAGAAGCTTCAGACGCTCGCTGATGCTCCAGAAGGAGAAACCATGCATTAAGCAGAATGCTCCAGAATGGAGATGGGTACATTTTCCTTATATATTTTAAATATGCTGTAAACAGTGAAGCTCAATGAAACACATTTTTGAAATTGAAAATATATTTAGTTTCAACCTTCATAATATATTCAAAATATATTTCAGGGGCAGAAAAATAAATTTCAGTCTTACAGTGGCCTACATTTAGACTAAATGCAAATGTGGATGAAATATAGCCTACTAGAGATCAATACATGATGTAACAATTTTTCATATATTGGTTTAAAAATCCTAATTTCCTTCCTTTTTTAAAATTAAAATGTGTGATATATTGACGCATGTTCTTAGTTTTTCCTTTAAACGTCAACAATTGTGAATGCATTTTCTTCAAACTGAAATATATGGATGGCAAAATGTGTTTTTTCACCATATAAGCACATCTATACTTATTTTCCATGTGTTAAAGTAATAGTGTGTACTCTTAAAAATCACAAATATAAGTCTGGGAATGATGTAGGGATGACTATTTGAGCTTCTTCGTCGTCTAGATTCCAGTTCTGGAAGTTCACGAGGTGCGTCATGGGAGGCTTTTCACACGAGGCCTTTGCCTTTGCTTCTGCTTCAACTGAAACATTTTTTGATGTGAGAAAGAAGCGTCTAAATGTGTGCCTTGCAGTGCATGTAGGATATATGTCCTGTGTAAGATCTCTGTGGCCAGGAGGTCTTTTAATAGAACAAGCCGATAGCTGCACACACACGCACACACACACACACTCCAGTGCTGTTATAAATACTGAGGTGTGTGTGTGTGTGTTCAGTTCTAGAGATGGCCGACAGAAAGAGCAGCGGAGGCGCCAGCTCTCGTCTGACCGTCAGGAGGAAAGAGAGAGCAGAAAATGAGGCCAAGAAAGAGGAGAAACCTCCTAAAGAAGGAGAGAAAGCTGAGGTGAACGGAACAAGCGTGCCGGCGGAGAACGGAGAGGCCGCCACCGGAGACGGAGCCACGGCGAACGGAGAGAACGCAGAGAAGCCGGAGCCCATGGAGCTGCCGCCGTTTGAGATCATCACCGGGTGAGTCAGAAAAATCCTCAGACGAGAGCCTTCTCATCATTTACAGTACTTTCCAAACCTGGCCGGCTTTCCTTCTTCTGCGGAACACGAGAGATGGATGACCTTCAGACCTTCTGATTACTTGTGCATCATAAATCATAAAACAGCTTTGTTTGAGGAACAGACCCAACTCATAAGTCATACTTCTGCACACAAACATAATAAATCACGTGGGATCATTGACGACTTCTAGGGGAATATATTAATCATTAAAAACTAAAACAAATCATGAGATTTAAGGGAATGAAACCATAATTGAGAGTCTGTTCAAGAGTCTTCAAAGTAAATGTTCTTCAAATGCTCTTCATTGGCATCAGTGGTTCCACTAAGAACCTTCAACATCCAACCTGTCCATTGGACAAAAGTGAAAAAAAGTGGTTATTTTAAGAACTGATCAGGTTCTTCAAAAAACTTGACACTTTACTTTAAGGTGTCCTTGTTACAGTGCAATTATACAGTACTGAGTAATTTTACTGTACTTAATATATGGTTAGGGTTAGCATGTAATTATGCATAATCAATTGTTGTTATAACAGTAAGTACATGTAACGTGTAACAAGGACACCGTAAAATAAAGTGTTGGTTCAATGGCTCTTCTATGGCATTGTTTATAGAGTGAGAAACGTTCCACGGAAGAGAGAAAGTCATACAGATTTGTAATGATACGAGGGTGTGTAAATGATGACGGACGTTTCATTTTCAAGGAAATTAAGCCTGATAAGAATCTTCTGGAGACATGCAGACTTCTGAAAGTGTGTTTTCACAGTGATTCCATAGAAGAACCGCTTTTGGTTGCCCAAAGAACCATTAAACGAACCATTTTCCTTGAGCATTTTAGCTCCTTTTTCCACTTTGAAGAACCTTTTGTGCAATGGAAAGTTGCATGTTCTTTATGGAACCATTGTAGCTCAATTTCCCACTATAAAGAACCTTTTGTGCAATGGAAAGCTCCATGTTCTTTAGGGAACCATTTTCGCTCAATTTCCCACTATAAAGAACCTTTTGTGCAATGGAAAGCTCCATGTTCTTTAGGGAACCATTTTCGCTCAATTTCCCACTATAAAGAACCTTTTGTGCAATGGAAAGCTCCATGGATGTTTTTCATGGAACCATTTTAGCTCAATTTCCCACTTTAAAGAACCTTTTTTTGCAATGGATTGTTCCATGGATGTTTTTCATGGAACCATTTTAGCTCAATTTCCCACTTTAAAGAACCTTTTGTGCAATGGAAAGCTCCATGGATGTTCTTCATGGTAGCACTGATGCCAAAAACCTTTATTTTTAAGATCGTGTTCACAAATGCTTTATTCACAAATCGTGTTTCTCCATGGGTGCATCTGTGAATCTATTGGGGAATGTGTGAACTGAACGCAGATAAATCCAACCCAACCCCCACCAAGGTCAGTCCTGACAGGCCGTGATGTGTCTCGCTGTGTGTCGTCTAAACAACACGCTCTTAAAAATAACATCAGAACATCCATATGCTGCTTTAAAGAACCTGAAACATCAAGAACGTTGTCAGTGTCCAGAGGAACCAACTCGAGAACTCTAAACGGTCAGAAATGGTTCTTGAGAAGAAGACGAATCCTGACTGACCCTAAAGTACCTTTTTGAGGAAGTCAATCAGATTGGAGCTGGAATTACATCTCATTTAGGTGTCAGTTTCCTCTTAGATGCTTCTCCTAAAACTCCCAAACAGAAATAAAACTGCCCAGTCATCATCCAGTAAGAGTCTAGAGCTATGAAATGAAAGCGGAGCCGCTTGATGAGAAATGTTTGAGTTCTTACTGAGATCTCTGACTTATGATTGATTGGTGTCTTGGAAATATTGTTTGACATCTAACATTTATGAATGCAAACGTGCTTGATAAACCATCGCTGATGAGTTTGATTCTGTCGACACATTAAAGCTGTGAATTGTTGTGGATCATCTCGTAGCAGGTGCTTGTTGAATCAGGTTCATCTGGCAGCAAACGCACACAATGCCTCCAAACCGTGGGTTCTGTATATGGGTCAGAGTCCAAGAATAAAGTTCTGCCCCCGCCAAGGGTATTTATAACCCCAACAGCCCTTCCATCTGTCAGCCGGTGAAGGAGCTGTTAAAAACAACCACAGAAACCCCCTCAGAGGTCAAAGACTCAGGATGGCTACTGAGACAAATTCCACGATTCAATTAGTTTGTGATTCGCTTCAATTTGATTCAGTATATTGATTCATTTGGTTATATAGGTAATCAGGTGCAGTGAATCTCCCTCAACTAATGCTGTAAACTATACAATAAAAAGCCTGTTGGTTGGTACATTACTATATTAAACTGATTCATAAACAAACATTTAAAATTGCACATAATAAAAATGTATTATATTTTAAAAATGTATTTAATGTTATAATAATTTTTTTAATCCAGTTTGTTGTTGAAATGTAAACATTTAAACAGTGGATGCCATAACTTCTCTTCATAACGGATTTATTCAAATATACAGTAAATATTGAAAAACAGATCGTGGCTACTTTAGTAAGTAAATATATGTATATAGTGCATATATTTATCAAAATGCTCCTCTCTAGAAGCTGACTATCGAGTTTTTGGACACTGAATTTACTTCCTGAGGTAAATGTGATATTACTGTTTACAAGTTGTTTTATTTTTGCGGTTGACATGATTCATTTCGGTACCTTCTGATGTTCATTCATGTTTATTTCGTCCTGCATTAAAGTGGTAGAGATTATTGTTTACTCGCGCTGCCGCTCGAACTGCAGCATTTGTTTCGTAATTAAAGTGACAGAATTTGAACGTTAAGACTTTGTTTCTTACCAAACGTAATAAAGCAAAAGGATTATTGAGATTTTTTGGGTGGGCAGCACACTACAAAGTTTCGTTCACTTATCAACCGGGTCATTCATGAGAATGATCCGTTCATTGCATCCGTCATGTGACAAACGAAAGAAAGTAATCATTTAGACACGGACACAGGTGTATACAAACAATGAAGCTATGAGTTTTACTTCAAAATCAGCGATTTTACCCGTGGCTGAGAAATATAGTGTAATGATTCAGGATTAAGTATCACTATTTTATTATTAATAATAATAATTTTTATTTATATAGCGCATTTCCAACACCCAAGGTTACTTTACAAGTCAGGTTTAAGGAACGGAAAAAAATAAACATCAACACCAGAAGACAGAACACATAGCAAGAGCTGAGAGTAATTAGATTAAAGATACAGAGAGTATGTAGATGAACATCCATAACAGGGTACAAATTACAGACTGAGAACTGAAGAGTAATACTCAGAGAAAAATGTGTTTTTAAGAGGTTTTTGAAGGAAAGAAGGGAGGATGCTTGACGGATGTTTTGGGGAAGAGCATTCCACAATCTGCGAGCCCCAACACTGAAAGCTCAAGAGCCCATAGTCACCAGACGAAACTTAGGGCTGACTAACAATCCCTCGCAGGAACATAAGGCAGGAGTAAGTCAGATAAATATGTAGGACCGAGGTTATGGAGAGCTTTATAAGTGAGAATTAGTATCTTGTAGTTTATGCGCAAGGAAACCGGAAGCCAATGAAGGTGATAGAGGATTGATAGGATCGAATACGCTAGATATTACGCAAGCTGTCTTTACTACTTTACCAATGTGATCGTTGAATGAAAGAGTGGAATCAATGAGAACACCAAGATTGCGAACTTTAGTGGAGGGCATAATCAGATCACCATCCAGATCCATCAGTTGACCAGAGAGCTTAGATACTACAGCTTTAGAGCCAATCAGAATTACGGATTTATCAGAGTTACATTTAAGGTAATTTGCCTCAAGCCGAAGCTTGAGTTCCTTGATGCGATTTGTTAATGCAGGCGGAGGAAACACTGAGATGGAAGGTGCACTAAAATAAATTTGAATGTGATCTGCGTAACAGTGGAAGTTAATCCCATAGCGTTTAATTATTTGTCCAATTGGTAGCATATAAATGGTAAAGAGGAGAGGGCCCAAAACAGAACCTTGAGGTACACCAGAACTGATGGATTTGGTAGATGATTCGCGTTTCTGGTAAATATCAAATTGTTGCCTCCCGGTCAAATAGGTGGAAAACCATTCAAGAGCTGTGCCAGGAATTCCAATTGCTGAAAGCCGTGAGAGAAGTATCTCATGACAAACAGTGTCAAAAGCTGAGCTGAGGTCTAACAGCAGGAGAGTGCTGAGAGCACCAGAATCAGAAGCTAAGAGAAGATCGTTAAGATCCTTAACCAGGGCTGTTTCAGTACTGTGTAATGGATGAAAGCCAGACTGGAAGGGCTCGTAGAGGTTGTGTGCTGTTAAGAAGGCCTGTAACTGGGAGGCAACAACTTTTACTAATATCTTAGAGAGAAAAGATAAGTTCGAAATAGCTACTTAGAGAAGAACGTTCGAGACCATGCTTTTTTAAGAAGTGGAGTGACAGCAGCAATCTTAAGCTTTGATGGTACCGTTCCAGATGACACTGACGTATTAATGAAGTGAGTGATGGGTAGTGACAAAGCAGGCAAGCAATTCTTCAGTAAAGAGGTAGGTGCAGGATCAAGAAGACTAGTAGAGGAATTAGACAGCTTGATTATCTCATCAACCTCTGTGGGGACAATAGAGTCAAAACTAGAGAAGCTCTATGAGCATGGCGTAATGAGAGAAGTTCAGTAGTGGGAACTGAGGTGTCGAGTGTTAATAAAAGTCAGCGCTGACAGCACGTTTTTAAATGTTTCTTTGTGCGCACAGCATAATATCCAATCACCGGACACTGAAAGCAGCGCATTAATATAGAATGGTGATTAAACTGACTTGGAATTAAACTATTATGTATATTATATACAGTGTTGGGGAGTAACTAGTTACATGTAACGGAATTACGTAATTTAATTACAAAATAAATGTAACAGGAATCTGTTACATCTACTGAGAAAAAAATGTGTAATTAAGTTACAGTTACTTATGAAAATGTTAACGATTACAAAGGGGGTTACATCTGAATATTTTCAAACACAAACAGATTTGATTTCTTTCCCAAATTGCACGGACTGCTCTAAAATATGAGACACCAATATTTCAGGATTTTAGGATGCAGAATAGTTTTAATACTTTTATTGTTTTATATGTTTTTTTCCCCTGTTTGGATTGTGTATTTGTGAGCCTGCAGCACAAAAGCAGTGTTGAGTCGCTGGGGGATATTTGTAGCAATAGCCAACAATACATTGTATGGGTCACAATTATACATTTCTCTTTTATGCCAAAAATCATTAGGATATTAAGTAAAGATCATGTTCCTTGAAGATATTTAGTAAATGTCCTACCGTAAATATATCAAAACTTAATATTTGATTAGTAATATGCATTGCTAAGAACTTCATTTGGACAACTTTAAAGATGATTTTCTCAATATTTAGATTGATTTGCACCCTCAGATTCCAGATTTTCAAATATTGTCCTCAGCCATATAATATAAATGATATGAATATAACTATAAACATGTAAATATTTTCAAAATATATACTGTATGTGTGAGTCTTTATATATATATATATAAAAAATAAAGATGCACAGTACACACACATATATTGTGTAAACAAAAACTTTTATTTTGGATCGCGATTAATCATTTGACAGTACTAATATATATATATATATATATATATATATATTCAAGACAAGGTTACGACTTTGATATTGGGTTAATCAAAATTGAGAAATCAATAGTTTTAACCCAGTTGTACCACAGACTCTGGACTGCTGGGAAATATTACAGGTAGAACTCCTCCTAAATTGTTTTATGCATTTTTCAAGAGTGAAAATACCTTGTAATGCGAGGAGGCTCCAGTAGAGTGGTCTTGAATTCACCTCCTCATGTGTCCACAGAGATCGCATGGACCCGTTTTTCTACAAGTTCCAGTTCAAGAACGTGGAGTACTCCTCCGGCCGGAACAAAACCTTCTTGTGTTATATGGTGGACCAGGGGCCCGGCTCCGGAGGGTTCCTCAGGGGCTTCATCGAGGACGAGCACGTGAGCAGCCACGCCGAGGAGGCCTTCTTCCAGCAGGTCCTGCCCAACTACGACCCCGCCCTCAAATACACCATCACCTGGTACATGTCGTCCAGCCCGTGCGCCGCCTGCGCCGCGAAGCTAGCCGAGATCCTGAAGGCCAGGAAGAGCCTCCATCTGTCCATCTACTCCGCGCGGCTCTTCGAGTGGGAGGAGCCTGAGATCCAGGAGGGGCTAAAGGCGCTGGCTGCCGCCGGCTGCAAACTGCGCGTGATGAAGCCGATGGATTTCACCTACACCTGGAACACGTTCGTGGAGAACGACGAGCAGACGTTCACGCTTTGGGAGGACTGCCAGGAGAACTACGAGTACTACCAAGACAAACTGGCCGACATCCTGCAGTGATGTAAGAAACGATCTTTAACGAACACTTACACGAACAAACACAACTATTGACAAGAAACATTAAGTTACTTAAAGGGAAAGTTCACCCAAAAATGAAAACTCTGTCATTAATTACTCACCGTCGTGTCGTTCCAAACCCGTAAGACCTTCGTTCATCTTCGGAACACAATTTAAGATATTTCTGATGAAATTCGAGAGCTCTCATAGAAAGCAAGGGTCCTTACACGATCAAGGCTCGGAAACGTAGCAAAGAGATCGTTAAAATAGTCTATGTGACATCAGTGGTTCAACCGTAAGTTTACGAAGCTACGAGAATACTTTTTGTGCGCAAAGAAAACAAAAATAACGACTTTATTCAGCAATTCGTCTCCTCCGCGCCATTTTGGAGAGTGTCACATACGTAAACAACGTATGTACGCGGATACGCGTTGTTTACGCTTTGATCTGAACATAAACAACGTATCCGCGTACATACATAAATAGAAAATGGAAACTCAAAATATTAATAAACGTATAGTAGTATTTCAATTATACTAAAATAATACTGCAAGCATGAATACTAAATGTATCAGTAATTAGTAAAAATATACTTGACCCAGTCTGCTGTTCCCCTAACGTTCCCATTTGCTTTTTTTGTTGTTTTTTTGGGAACCAAATAAGAACGTTCCAGGAACCAAAAATTGTTTTTCAAAACTAGTTGCAATGCATTCTGGGAATGTCTTGTTTTGTTAGGGAAATGGTACCATCATTTTGCTGGATAGTAGCTGTGTTCAGAATAGCATACGACTGTTTGTGCAAATGTCAGGAGCTCTGAAACGATCTAGGCAGCTGTTTGTTTGTGTGTCTGTCTCAGAATATCTCATATCATTTGATGACTCGGGTCTCCTCTCACTTAAGCTTCTGGGTCAAGATGTTCTGAGGGGATTTCTGAGTATTTAAACCTATTAAAGCAATTGTTTTTGCTCTTTTGCAGGATACAGAAGCGATAGCCGACAAACACTTGTCCGAAAGTGAAGAGAATGTGTGTGTTTGTGTGAACGAGAGAGAAATGCTATGTTTAAATACATTGTGTGATGCTAGAATACCGACAGATTCATTTAGTAACCTACTTTCATGTTTTCTGTAGCTCTGTGAAGTAAAGAGGATTTATACTTTTTAATAATTCGTTTTATATTTGAATGAGTCACTTTGCAGTGTATGTTGTTTTGGTGCGACACGTTTAATATTTCATACAGTTTATATTCTGAACTTCAGCTTCACTTAATTTATCATTTTATATTCACGCTGGTACAAATTCATACTGAGCACTGTGAAATATGGTTTTGTATTAACACAAAGTAAACTGAAAATATGCTGCAGCTGTATATGAAATAGTTGGAAATATTGTGCATGCAATAAATAAATACAAATATTGCACGGGGAACTACTAGCTTTCACTATTTTGGGAAACTAATAAAACTCTATTGTTTTGGTGTGCGGTGTTTTGTTTTATTTGTTACGAACACAAAATTCATTTCACCACATTTGAACTGTTTAATCCGAAATGAGACAGCGGTTTACTTAAAAGCATCTTTAATCACACACACACACATCAAAAATACGATCTGTTTATAGTCGTCCATATAAATAAATATAATAGCAAGAGTGATTTACTAGATATTTAAAACCCGTCCAAGCAAACATACCAAGACATCCGATAAATAAATCCACACCAGAAATTCTTCCACCCAAAAAAGTACCATATTAATATGTTTCTGCATGTGTGTAAGTAGCCTAAATACAGTCATAAAGTACTTTGTGAAAACCATACTACCTGGTGTATTTCAAAGTAGCATGGTGCACACTAAACCGATTTTATATGTCTTCAATATAAGTTTTTAAATACTTACAGGCAGATTTACACAGCACAGGAATGCAGGTGAAATGGAGTAACACGCCGCGCCAAAACTACATCGCTTACGTTATAATCAATCCATCTATCTTTACAAAACTAGCCTGTTTCGTCTATAATACCGTTTCGTTGATCATAATGACAGCGATCTAGTTGTGTTGGGTAACGTTGCGCCTCATTATAGACGGGATCGGACAGTCTTGGCCGGACATCAGGTGGGATGTATATCTGGGATGATGTTATTTCTCTCGGTCTCCGAGCGCAGCGGTGAGGTGAGGTCGGTACATGTCGCCCAGCAGCGTCTCCAGCGCTCTCTTGTGGTCTTTCCCGGGCTGAGAGCGCCACCTGCTGTCTGGCTCGTCGGCGCTCAGCGTGCGGGTTTGCGCGGTGTGAAGCCCCTCGATCGCACTGGACAGCCAGATCAACCGCCTCAGACTCTGGATGGAGCGACCGCGATCATGCATCAGCTGATGCTCTGTGACCGCACGCCTGCTGCAGAGCAATAATTACAGGGAAACTGCTTGAAGATAGATAGATAGATAGATAGATAGACAGACAGACAGACAGACAGACAGACAGATAGACGGACAGACAGAGAGACAGACAGATGATAGATTAATCAACAGATAGTTAGTAAGTTAGTTAGTTAGTTAGATAACCTCTCGTTCTCCTGACTCTGCACGGCTGCGACCACCATCAGTATCATGAGAGCGACGCGCTGCTGAGATCTCTGCGTCTTCAACATCATCTGCAAAAACACTGAAACGCCTCGAGCTGAAGAGCAGAAACACGAACCTTCCTCAGAACAAAACTTCACACACAAATCCGTCAGTTCATGAATCGACTAACTTCCTCCAGCAGTACTCACTGAGTGTGGTCTCTCTCGTCTGCTCTCCTGCAGAAGATCCCAGGGCTTATATAGACCCCCGGCGTCCCCAACACAGGAAGTGACCTCACAACTTCCCCTCCTCGAGTCCCAATTATCATGCAGATATGCCTTAGTTGCTTCCACAAAATCATTTATAATGGATGCGTCAAACTACTGATCAATGGTTGTTTTGGGTTTCGTTCCATTTCTCGTTCACAGGTTTGCCGTTCTCACTGAGCTCACAGCCTGGGATTAAGATTCGAGGTCTTAATCTGCTGAGAAAGCCAGCGAGATGAGTGTTTTCTACTAGAAACAGGGGAAAAGATGAAGACGAGTCTCAGAATTGGAGAGGTTTGAGAGTTAAAAACTGTCGAAAGGAAATGTCCCAGTCGATAAAGCCATTGGCGTTCATAACGAGCGTTCTAGTTAAAATGCCTTTTCGTTAGAACTTCGAAACTAAGCATGTTTCCACGTCAGCAGCATCGCTGAAGACTCTCACAGCCCTAGCAACACGTCTCGGATGTGGTTTCTAACGCTGAGAAATGCGAGCGCTTGACGGGAACCTCGATGATGATTCCTGCAAAGTAAAACATCTCTGATTAGCAACCGCCCAGTTGTCAACAAACCCACAAAACTACTTCACATGGATGGTTCACCCAAAAATGGTCATCATTTACACCATTTTCTTCCAAATCTCAATGACTTACGTTCTTCTGTAGAACAGAAGAGGAGATGTTTTGAAGAATGTTTGTCTGCGGCAGCCACAGCGTGTTGAGGTCTAATTAAAGCGCAGCTAAAGTAGACTAATTCAATTAAAGTGGCACTATGTTCCAAGTCTTCTGAAGTCATATGATTGGTTTTTGTGAGGAACAACCCCAAATTTATGGTACAATGTTCCTTTTTAGTCCAAATTTAGCTCCTAAGATGCACTGCGTTGGCCCTTATGAAAATTAACCATGGTTTTGCATCATGGTAACCACAAATTAACCATGATTTTGCTACACTAACCATAGTTTAACCATGATATCTGTAGCTATACAAATTGTAGTCAATACACCAAATAAAACCATGGTTCCTACACTTTTACTATAAGTAAACCATGGTTAATTTTTGACATGAACAATTGGTTTTTGTCGATTTCATAATCAATGTCAGTGCTTCGTTACACAAAACCAAAAAAAAAGAGTTGCTACAGCAAAATATCTCCATTAAGGTGAACTATTATTTATTTATTTATGTTTTTTGAGGAAGTTATAGCCATTGACTGACTTATCACATCAGTCGTGTTTGATCAACACTCTAAAAAAAACAACAACAACGCTGCGGCTTTTTATATTTAAAAGTTTAGTTTAGTTTGGTTTAATCGCATTGCGTGATTAATAAACTCATTTAGGCCTTCTCAGACGCGTAATCTGAAGCCCCGCCCTCGAGCCGAGCGTGCGTCGTGACGTTCATTACGTGAGTACGTCCGCATTTCCGCGCTGCGCCATTTCGGAGCGGATCTGATCCAGGAATCCCGCACATACGGTCAGAAACACACGGTAAATCTGCGTTTATTCGCTGTTATTATCTTCCAGTGCGCACGATTCTGTTGTTTTGTGATGTTTAATTGCGAGCGCTCGGAGACTGAGCTGCGTTTTAAAGCTTAATTAGCGTTTTTGTGCGGGCGCCATTTTACTGCTGGCCCGGATTAGCGATTAGCCGCTTACCTCGAGTCTTTAATTACACGTATTAGTTTAACAGCGATCTTAATGATATTTACAGCAGCTCCAGCCTGTTTTACCCGTTAAAGAGCTCGCGTGTGCTTCACAGAGGTTTGTGTTCAGTCGCGTGCGAACGCCAGGCGCCATTTTGAGCCGCGAACAAAAGCAGAAGACGCTCTGTTTACATAATTACTGTCGTTTCTTGTGGGGTTTTATTTTGGGCGTTTTTCTAGATTCGTGTGTTGTAATTATCTGATAGGGTAATATGAAATTAAGCAGTTTGGCCTAATGGGAACTCAAACTAAGAAAACACGTGGTTACTGTAGGTAAATCATGGTAACCACAAATTAACAATGGTTTTGCTACACTAACCACAGTTTAACCGTGGTATTTATAGTAGAACTGTGGTTATACAAATGATAATCAATACGCCTAAAAACCATGGGTACTACACTTTTACTACAATGGTTAGTTTTCGTAACACTCATGCCAAATATACACCCCAGAAGTGCTTTTGGAGTGGCATTGGGTGTTTTCACACTGTCTAATGCTGCTCAGATGTGGCTTTTACACCACAAACACAACTGTGTACTTTAATACACGGCGCTGAGGTGGGTCTAAAGTAGGCATAATGCAATTTGGCTTATATGCAGAATTGGCCTTAACTTGGCTGTGTGAAGACGCCTTAAAAGGTCTGTATCTTTGTATCCAGGTAAGCTATCAATGCATTGGGAATGCAGATAAACGGTAATTGGTTATGGCAAGACAACTTTCAACGTTGAGAGAATGTCTTAAGTTAGTTGGAAACGGATACGCTTGACTAGAGACAGTTGATGGCCAACACATGTGGTTGTATCGTCCATTTTTAAGTGTTTCGTTAATGTTTACGTGTGTCGTATCACTGGTTTTTGATTATATCTGCTGGAGGTTGATGGGAATTCTGGTTTTGCAGGTTGAGCCATGCATCGCGACTGCCCTCTGGACTGTAAGGTGTACGTTGGGAATCTGGGAAATAATGGGAACAAATCCGAAATCGAGAGATCGTTCGGCTATTACGGACCCCTGCGGAGCGTCTGGGTGGCCAGGAACCCTCCCGGTTTTGCATTCGTTGAGTTTGAGGACCCTCGCGATGCCACAGACGCCGTCAGAGAGCTGGACGGACGGTGAGTGTGGGTTATACCGCTAATCATCAGCCTTTACCCAGCGACTTCTGCGCTAACTGATGCGTTGTCGACGTCGTCACGCAGGACCCTCTGCGGTTGCCGAGTGAGGGTGGAGCTGTCCAATGGTGAGAAGCGCTCTCGTAACCGGGGTCCGCCTCCGTCCTGGAGCCGACGCCCACGCGATGACAACCGCAGGCGCAGCAGCCCCGCCCCCAGGCGCAGGTAAACCTGTTTTCCCGCTTGCCTGTCTCTCCGTAGGTTGTGTTCCAGAGGAAACTAACCTGATTCCGCCCCTCCCGCCAGTCCTGGAGGCTCCGCCGGTGCCGGGTGTCCCGGTTCTGACGAGCGTCTGCCGGAGATCTTTCGCTCCTCCATCTTCATTGTCATTGATATCCATTAAACAATGATTGACTGGGCTTCTCAAATTCTGATATTTTGTTGAAATGCAGACCAGTAAGTGATTATTAGGTTAATTCCATGAGAAAATATCTGGGTTAGGTTTCACTCCAAAATTAAACGCTTTTGGCTTGTTTTTTTGCATTGTGACTTGGCACGCAATATCCCATCGCTGTAACTATCATCCAGCACAAATTTAATTTTACGTTTTGTTGAATTGCTGGCTAATTTATGTGTTTCGTAAATAGTTTTTTTCTTCTAAAAATCGTCTGTTTTTGTGCAAGTTACATTTTCCCATGAGATTGGGTTGAATTATCTTGTGCAAATGCCGATTAGCCTGTTAATACACACATTGCAAACAAATTTAACGTAATATGTATTGTGAAGGATAATTTTACCCTCGTATGATGGCAATAAGAGTTACAGCGGTGATTGAGTTAACGTTGTATAAAAATGTGATTAAGTGTCCCTAAGTCTCGTTGCAGAAAACCATCAGTGTCTTCAAGATAGGCTTTGTTTCTCTTGATTTTGGATTGAAACTTGACCCGAACGTTAATTTAGCTAATTTACGAATTGGACGTCAAAGCCCAGTCGCTAGTGTTCAGTAATCTGCTCGGCTCTAGTAATGGTTGGAATATGCAATCTTTTGTTGACTTAACTTTACATGACGGTTGTTTTTATTTTCTTATCTATATTAATAAAAATGAACCCCGTTGCAGAGTCACCACCATGCCTCTCCTCACCACCCTCTGAGTCAGTCTACTAGTCTTCTTTCAGCATCATGTGACCAGCGTGCCCCAATCAGCTGGCTGGGTTGGTGTCACATGACCCAGGCGTTGCCAGTCGTCAGCTCGCACCAGCCCATTGGTTCCTGAGCATGCCGTTGTCAGCTCCTCCTCCTCCAACCTTAACACCCAATCGGCAGTGGCCCACTTCACATTCCTGACCAATCAGCATTTTACGTTCCCCAATGTCTACACTACCAACCACCAGCAACAGCCTTCGGCTAACCAATAAAAGCAGGAAAAATCCACTACATCCAGCCCCCATCCGCAAGCCAGCTAATCAGCTCGCAGCATCTGGCCTGCACTTTCCCGCCAATTCTGCTCCCCGGCCGCCAGCCGTCCTCCCCTTCGCCTTTTCTAGCTTGTTGAAAACCGAAAAGACTAGTAAGTTTTTCCTGCTTCATACAGTTTAATGCTGAATACAGATGTAAGATGAGGAGAAATCTCCTGTTGAGTTGAAACAAACAGGGTTGGTATGAGATCTGGACAGACGTTGTTAAGCTTAGGCAAGCAGACTGATGGGGAGCCCAAGCGGAGGTTCAGGTTACAGAAGCAGCGTGGGCTTTGAGAGCTGCTCTTGCTTTCTTTCACTGTCTTCATTCTGTGGGGTTGTTTGCAGTGCGTTTCTGTTGAGTTTCTCCTGCTAGGGCACTACTTTTGTAGCTCTCTGTACTGGAGCGTAACGCTCTTATTAAGGGAGGTTCTCCGAAGCCTCATGTGTTGCGAGGTCTCCACTCCACCCCTGTATCAGGGCGGTGACGAGTGCGTTTGACTGTTAGTTGCAGGGCTTGTGAGGTGCGTCCGTGTGTCGATTGCGCTCTCACTCACTTTGCCTCTTCTCTTCTTCAGATCGCCCAGGAGGAGGAGCATCAGTCGTAGTCGCAGCAGGTAAGAGTCCGTCGGTTCTCGCAGCTTTCCCGCGTGGCTTTGTGAGCGCTTTCTCAACATCATGTTGTTCTGGATTCTGTCTAGATCTCTTTCTAGAGAGCGCCGGAGGGAGAGATCGCCATCTCGTGAGAGAAACCACAGGCTCTCGCGATCTTTCTCCCGATCAAGGAGGTAAGGGTCTCTACGAATTTTCGGCGAAACCTGTTATGGCGTTGATGTAGGCCATTTAGGCAAATGTTATTTTTACCTCCGTACCATGGATAAAGACTAATCAATAGTGTTTACAAATGTTAACAGGGGAAACTGATGTATTTTTGCGCTCCACAAGGGGCACTTACTGTCAGTCAATTGGTATTTTCATTCAACCCATCTACCGTTTTTATTCAGACCAATCATGTATGTAACTTAGTCGCATTTGCATAAAATGAAGCCAGAATTGCGAGATACAAACTTGCAATTGAGAGAAAAAAAGTCAGAATTGCACATTTATATCTCACAATTATGACTTTTATCAGAATTGTGAGATATGGGGCCAGTTGCATCAACTTAGCCTTAAGTATGAGTTTGACCAACTAGCAGTTAGCCAATAAGTAATCCGTCTTATTTTTGGAATGAACTTGGACTAATCTATGCTTGTATGTAACTGAATTTAAAAACATTATGAATCGTCTTGAGGAAAAAATTAGATGACTAACTTGTACGTCCAGTCTAAACCTTTTATGCAACTGGCCCATAAACGTACAATTGCGAGTTTTATCTCACAACTCTGACGCTTCTCGCAATTTCTAGTTTGGATCTCGCCATTCAGACTTCTTTCTCACAATTGTTAGTTTGCATCTTGCCATTCTGACTCTTTGCGAGAAAACTTCAAATCTTTTTATTCAGTGGCGCAAATGGACCTCCATAGAAATTAGAGGCTTATCATTGTATAAAACTGTCGAAACTTATTTAAACTGTGAAGTTGTTTAAATTGTGTTTTTTACTGTAATTTTACACTCAAGGATGTTAGTGTTGTTCCAGAAGAACGTTGCTACCTAAACATTTTCACACTACTTCAACTAACGAAATATTATTCCTGTGAGAAATGACGTCGCACATGCTTGATCTTCTCGTTTACAGTCGTTCCAGATCTAATGAACGGAAATGAACGGAGAAGAACGTCGTGACGGAAACCTCGGCACAGATCCAACATGTTGAAAAACTTTGAAAAGACTGAGTCCCCCATGTATTTTTTTTTTTTAACATTATTTTAGCAGTTCTTTTTTCTTCTGTAGCTGCGGTTGTGCGTGTTTGCAGTTTTAATGCGACGGCATTCCATCTCACACTTTTAAGACTCTTGTTTTTTGGGTTTTTTGGCGGTGAATGTGATTGGTCCGGCTGCGCTGAGCTGGATGTGTTTGTGATTTCTGTGCGATCGGAGGGGGGAGGTGTAACGGCACTATGACGGCAGCAGGGGGTGGAATCCAGAACAGCTTTCATTCTTGTTTTTTTCCTTGTAGTGTTTGTAATGTTGAATTGAATTAAAACTCATTACAAAAATGCTTTCGTCTCTATGAATTTAAGAATTCTGTGTTTTAAAATAGTAGTTTTAAATAGTCCGTTTTACAGTGAAATATATAGTGACAGTTTGTGGAGTGTATTTTAACAGATGACGCATACGTTTTAGCGTTTTTTTTTTTGCTAAATAGTAGAAAATACTATTCCTTGTTTATGTACATTGTAAAAATGATTTTTAGTAGTCTGTACAAAAAAAAAAAAATGATTGGAATTCGTGTTACAATAAAATACTTTTAGGTTTTCTATCTTAAAATGTCACATCTAATTCAGTGTGGTGCTTGCCTTTTTTGTAATCGTGAAATTTACTTGCAATTACTGAGTGATTTGTTTTTCTTGTCAGTGCACTTCACAGAGCATTCGTGGTGACACGCACGTTTTATGTGAATGAACAAATTCTGTAAAAGTTGTTTATTCTTAGTTAAAACCTTACTGTAAGGTGTTCTTAAATCTACGCAAGAATGCATTTTTAAAGAAAGACAGCGCTGATGGATTGCGGTTTGCTACGGTGTAGCGGTTAAAAGAATCTTGATACAACCTCAATGTTGCAGGTTCAAATCCTTCATGAGTACTTAAAGATATAAAGAAAATTGTAATTTTAATCACCGCCAAAACAGTAAACACTAATGAAGAGCGCTCATTAATTAAATAGCAGTCTTTTTTTATATTAAATTTTAATCACCGCCAAAACAGTAAACACACTAATGAAGAGCGCTCATTAAATAAATAGCAGTCTTTTTTTATATATTAAAAAAAAACAGTTAGAAAACTAAGAGAGTGCAAGTCTTAAAGGGCCATGTTTTGTATTAGTTTCTAGAGTTATTCGTTTGTAACGAATTCGTAAATTGTGGCCACGATTTCTTCTTTGTGTTACCCGTTAATCTGGATAATTGTTTCCTGAATGATAGCTAGTTATCTTACTCTGAACTCTCGAACTTATATGGAACAGTTCTGATATAAACCCAGAATTCTGACTCTTTTTTTAAATTGCAATTATATCTCTCAATTCTGTTTTTTCTTCTTTCAAGCACGAAACAACGTAACAATAAAAAAAGTAATTGTGAAAATTAAAGTAGTAATTAAAAAAGTAGGCCTAATTGCGACTTCTCGCAATTAAATTTTTTTTTTCGTTTGCAATTGCGAGTTTATATTTAACAAATGTGACTTTTTGCTTCAGAATTGCGAGTTTCTGATTGAACTGCGAGATAAAAAGTTGCATTGCTTTGTGTGTGTGTGTGTGTGTGTCACTTATAGTTCTGGTACTACTGGACATGTAGGATTATAGTACGGTGAACTGTGTGCTTCATTGTGTTAAGTATTAATTTTGAAGTTTTTATTTGATGAATAGATGAATAGTTTGAGTAATAATAACTGAGCTCATGAGAAAAAGTGAGCGTGGCTTCATTACTTTTCAGGGACCCTCTTTAATTAGTGTCCCTGGAGCACAAAAGCAGTGTTAAGTCGCTGGGGGATATTTGTAGCAATAGCCAACAATACATTGTATTATAGATTTTTCTTTTATGCCAAAAATCATTAGGATATTAAGTAAAGATCATGTTCCTTGAAGATATTTTGTAAATGTTCTACATTAAAACTTAATGTTTGATTAGTAATATGCATTGCTAAGAACTTCATTTGGACAACTTTAAAGATGATTTTCTCAATATTTAGATTTTTTGGCACCCTCAGATTCCAGATTTTCAAATTTTGAACGATTCTAACAAACCATACATCAATGGAAAGCTCATTATTATTATTATTATTAAGCTTTCAGATGACGTATAAATCTCAATTGCAGTTTAATTCTCAATTTCGATTTAATTCATTAACAGACAAATATCTAAGAAACAAACTAACAAATACATAGATACATTAAAAACGCAGGAAGCTGAGAATAAGATAAGTTGTTTCTGGATAATTAAAAGAAAAATGCATACAGTTTTTATTTGATAAGATCCATCCTTTCTTGCAATGTAGCCTAGATTCAGTATGTTAAAGAACTGTACTGTTTTCTTTTTTAATGTAATAATTTGATTTTTTAAATTTGATTTACTATACAAAAAAAGTATACTTGTTTGACTTTCCCACACGCTCCAGAAGCGAAAAAGCCATGCAAGTTGCATGTTTACATCATTTTGCACGTTCATAACGTTTGCCTGTACGCTGTTATCGTTTATCACAACACCTGTTGGATTCGGTTTATGCAAGCTAATTATAAAACTAAGTCTCTTAGTGTTTTTTTAAAATAACAGTTATCGTGTAAACTAACATCTCAAGACGAACTAACCGAAAACGTTCCCTGTTGAACGTGCTTTTCACGGTCACGTGGACTGAGGAGAGAGTGGGCGTGTCCGTGTCACTTCTGACCAATCAAACAAGCGTTCGGTTTCCCGCCGCCGGTTTGAATCGAGCTGCACACTCCGTCATATTAACCAAGACGGAATCAGAAGTGCAGTGAAAATCTTATTATAGGAAATTAATTGATTATTTATTGATTTATTAAGTAAAATATGACAGATTTGACACTCTGATGCGAGTGTGAGATGCTGATTGGTCAGTGCTGTCATAGTAAGAATTACGTTTATTGTATTGAATCGAGTATTATGTTAGTGAAACGTACAGTTAGTTTAGCAGTTGTTTTGTATGAATACTCTAGACCCACAAGAACATTTCATAAATGGTGAGTAAAGTGAGAGTGAGACATCAGTCATACATGAGGGTGGGAAATATATATATATATATACATGTGTGTAAGATTTGGGAAAAAAAAGCTAAAATATTATTATATAAATATTAGTATATTCAGTTATTTTAGTTTATTTAATATATATATTGTATTATATTCAATGTTTTATTTTGTTACTTTATGTCCTTTTGTCAATTTGTTGAAATTATTTGTAGCATTAATTTTGTTACTTCAACTTAAACTCGTGTATAAGGCAACATTTTTAAGTTTACGTTTTTAAAAGTCAGGTTTTTCATCTAACATTTTATTTCAGATCTAATTCAGTCGCCAGAAATGTATGAAGCGACAATAACAACAATCAGTAATTTATGCCGATTTAAAAAGAGCAATTTTGATCTAACATTAAAAAGTAATAATTATAATAAAAATTCAAGTCACAAAACTTAAACATCTGGAGGCATAAAGATAATTTTTTTTTGCATCACCATAATGAGGATTTAGGGCATGGGTGCACAAACTCGGTCCTGGAGGGCCAACCCCAATTAAACACACCTGAAGCAGCTAATCAAGCTCTTA
This sequence comes from Sinocyclocheilus maitianheensis, assembly GCA_018148995.1. Taxonomy (NCBI): domain Eukaryota; kingdom Metazoa; phylum Chordata; class Actinopteri; order Cypriniformes; family Cyprinidae; genus Sinocyclocheilus; species Sinocyclocheilus maitianheensis. The sequence goes on from JADLZM010009415.1 coordinate 170,783, forward strand.
CTAGACATACTAGAAACTTTGTAGCAGGTGTGTTGAGGCAAGTTGGAGCTAAACTCTGCAGGACACCGGCCCTCCAGGACCGAGTTTGGGCACCCCTGATTTAGGGAAATGATTATCATTATGTGCGGCTCCCTCTGCTGGTCAAAGGTGTGATCCGGAGGAACATGCCCTCACATATCCCTTCAATCATGGCTCACTTTAAATACAGAGCCACTGAATGCAGTCTGACAGAGTTCAGAGACTGTAATCATGTGTTTTCTGATGCAGCTTGAGGTGATGGCGATGCACAAGCGGATCCTGCGGGCTCTCGGGAACGGCGCGGCGCGGCAGACCCTCTTCGGTCCGGTGGTTCGCGAGCAGCTCCAGCTGGAGTACCACGACGCTCTGAGGAGAGACTTAGAGGAGACGTCTCGCCGCTGGGGCTTCGACTTCGCCACTGAGACGCCTCTTGTGGGCGGAGACTTCCAGTGGGAGGGCGTGTCCGGGGTCAAGGTGCCCGTCTTGTACCGCGCCGTTCAGGAGGAGCATCCGTCGCTGGGCTTCGTCTTCGCCACTGAGACGCCTCTTGTGGGCGGAGACTTCCAGTGGGAGGGCGTGTCCATGGTCAAGGTGCCCGTCTTGTACCGCGCCGTTTAGGAGGAGCATCCGTCGCTGGGCTTCGTCTTCACCACTGAGACGCCTCTTGTGGGCGGAAACTTCCAGTGGGAGGGCGTGTCCAGGGTCAAGGTGCTCGTCTTGTACCGCGCCGTTCAGGAGGAGCATCCGGCGCTGGGCTTCGTCTTCGCCACTGAGACGCCGCTTGTGGGCGGAGACTTCCAGGGGGAGGGCGCGTCCGGGGTCAAGGTGCCCGTCTTGTACCGCACGGAAAGAGAACGCCCCCAGGACCCCGAAGAGATACAGCATTGTCCCGCAGAACATGGAGAAAACGCCAGAAAAGAGGACCGAGCTGAAGAGGAAACAGACCAATATCACAGGTGAGGGGGGCGGAGCCAAACAGAGACGCATTCATTAAAGAATCTCAAAAATCGGTTCGCATGCAGCACGAAGAAAACGGAAGTTATGTTTGGGACTCGGAAATAAGCAGTTAAAAAGAACAAAATATTTAAATGTTATTCGAATTGTAAAGTTCGTGCATTTATTTTAAATTCGCTTTATTTTTTAAGTTTTCGTATTTATTTTTAATTTTCACTTGTTTTCTTAAATTTAGTAAATATCAACAAATAGGCTACTAATGTAGCAATTAATTTAACTAAAATACTAAAACACTGTTTGTGTATTTCAGTGTTGGTTTTAGTCATTTTAGTATTTAAACTCAAACATGTTTATTTAATTTAGTATCCAACGCTAAGCAAGTTTTTCACGTTTTTTAATATTACGTTTTTCATCTAATATTTGTATTTTATTTTGATTTGTTTCAGATTTATTTCAATCACCAGAAATCTTTTTGTAGTTTTAGTAACAGTACCAACGGTATGTAATTAATTTGGTGTCATTATGAAACGAACTAAAAGACGATTCGAAAACTAAACTATTAGGATGCATGAGTTTTTTTTTTGTATTTGTTTTGTATCAGAATTCAGAGAAAATTGTTTTTAATTATCATGTGAATAATGCACAATGCAGTGACATGTTTATTTTTTTAATTTTTAGTTTTAAAATAGGTGTAATTTTTATACTGTTTTGTTTAGATTACTACATGTCGTTATTTAATGTTTAGGTAATTTACTGAAATAAATATTTATTTTAATTAGATTTGTGTTTCATCTCATATTTATATATATATTTTTTAGATATATTTCACTTTTTAATTTTATGTATGTATTTATTATTGTTTTTTGTATTTTTAGTTATTGTTGTAGTAACAACAACAACAATCTGTAATTTATGCTGATTTAAATAATCATAGTATTATCAGCTAATTCTTATCTAATATGAGGGAAAGACTAAAAGAAAGTCACAAAGCTAAATATTTGAATGCATAACGAGATTTTTTTTTGCATCAGAATTGAAAGAAAGCTCTTTAATTAATATGCGAGTAGTGTGACATGTATTTTTAAAGTTTTAAATGTAATAGTTTTAGAACAGGAGTGATATATGACTTTTGAGTAAATGTTGAGTAATGACGTCTGCTAAACGAAGGCGTGACTGAAAGTTTGACTAGTAATAGAAGCATTTTCATCTCTCTCTCTCTTATCCAAACAGATTTCTACCTGGTGAAGAAGAGAGGGGTGACTACACCCCACAAATCAGGACAATAACACACACACTCAGGAACGCTATTGTGTCTCGTCTGGACTCTTGTCCTCACAGGAGGAACACTGTTTTTCTATGCCGTCATCTACCTTCATCCTCTCAAGAACTCGAAACAATCATTCGTAGCATTTTTCCGTTGCGCCGTTTGGTCCGGACCAAACGCAAGAAACATGCAACAGACTGTTCCAGAACTTATTTTCCATCTTCCATCATGTTTTTTGAATGTTATTCATTAATAGGACGTTGCTTCTCTGTCATTTCCTCTTCCTGTTTATGTTTGCATGTCAATGGTTTACATTTATACAATTTTCCGTTAAAGAAAATGCGTTAAAATCCCTTTAAATCGACTGTGGAGGGGGATAAAAGATTCTGGAAAGATTTCAGAATTTGTCTCTCAGCAGGACCACAAAATTATTACGAAAGAATTTCATTACGAACAATACGACTGATTTTTCAGTGTCCATGTGTACAAATGTATTGCTTTATTGCACAATACTTGTAGCTAGGGCTGTGCAAAAAATCGAATGTGATTTTCATGCGCATCTCGTCAGTAAAGCCGCTTCTGGTAGTAAATCTCCAGCACATGCTTTCAGATGGAGCGGCATTTACTACACAGAGCCGTAGTTCACTGACAAGCTACACAAAATCACTTTTAAAATCGGCAATGAATCGCCTGCGATTTTGTGTAGCTTGTCGGTGTACTACGGCTCTGTGTAGTAAATGCCGCTCCATCTGAAAGCACGTGCTGGAGATTTACTACTAATCACGGGAGCGGCTTTACTGACGAGATGCGCATGAAAATCGCGTAGATTTTTTGCCCAGCCCTGCTTGTAGCTAATTTTAAAAACTAACGTTTGGTGCCAAATGTGTTTGTTTTTTTTGTTTTTTTACATATAAAAGTTATTATAATTCTAACCCTTCTAAGCTGACAGCATGTTCTCGCACAACTCTCATAAAGGAGCTACAATTACGTTTTTACAACGTAAAATTATTGACAAACACTTGGCGTCGTTCGTGAAACACGAGCGGAATGAATTCTCTACGAATTCTTTGTAAATTGCATATGAATGTTTTGCTCAGAAATTGGTTCTGCTCGTGAACGCCGCTGCAACTACAGCATATTTGCAAACACTCTCAGTTTTACTTGTAGTCACAGAAATACAAGTAACGTTTGTTTGAAATAAACGCAATCACAGATACGAACGCTGAGCTTTCCACATTCACTAACTGAGATTCTGGATGTATTCAGTTTCTCAAGTTTCACATTCCAGCAAACGTTCATTGAATCTGTTCTTGCTTTGTGATCATTCTCATATCCTGATACTTGTAGATTTCTGCGACCTGTCTGTAAATATCCTGTTAATATCCGGATTATTCGCCGTCGATGGAAAATTGCACTTATTATTTTGAGTAGTGTGTCTGTTATTGTTAAAGAGCTCAGAATATATGGTGTATTTATTTATTTTGTAGATTGACATGTAATTGTAATAAAGCTGTTTATAAAGAGAAACTCTGGCATGTGCAATTGATTTCTACAAATAAATAATTCCTTTAAATATTCAATCTTTTGAGTCCATACAAAACATGCATTTTGTGATAACACTACCCACGTTTTCAGAACGTTCTTGCAAGGTTCTCTCAAAGTTATGAACAAACGTTCTTACAGTAACGTTGATAGAACGTTTATTCAGAATGATCTAGTCGTTAATAATGTTCTCAAAACGTTAGCACAAAAACATCGTACATCATTCATGGAACCGTTTCTGAAACATTGGTTGGATGTTCATCTAACATTTTTTTAAATGTTACTGCTTGTTTCAGAACGTTGAGGGAACATTCAAATTTAACGTTCACATAATGTTTGCAAAATGATCAAATGGAATGTTCCAATGCTCCAAATGTACTTCTAGGTCTGTGTTTCTGCTAGTGTGTTACTAATGTAGTGCTAATCGACACTTTCTCTGGACTGGTAAGTGAATCAAGTACAGTGGGGAAAAAAAGTATTTAGTCAGCCACCAATTGTGCAAGTTCTCCCACTTAAAAAGATGAGAGAGGCCTGTAATTTTCATCATAGGTATACCTCAACTATGAGAGACAAAATGAGAAAAAAAAAATCCAGAAAATCACATTGTAG
>JADLZM010009415.1:175938-187001 GCA_018148995.1 Sinocyclocheilus maitianheensis
GAGGTTGTGGACAGGTGTCTTTTATACTGACAACGAGTTCAAACAGATGCCATTAATACAGGTAACCAGTGGAGGACAGAGGAGCCTCTTAAAGAAGAAGTTACAGGTCTGTGAGAGACAGAAATCTTGCTTGTTTGTAGGTGACCAAATACTTATTTTACCGAGGAATTTACCAATTAATTCTTTAAAAATCCTACAATGTGATTTTCTGGATTTTTTTTTCTCATTTTGTCTCTCATAGTTGAGGTATACCTATGATGAAAATTACAGGCCTCTCTCATCTTTTTAAGTGGGAGAACTTGCACAACCGGTGGCTGACTAAATACTTTTTTGCCCCACTGTAAATAAAGCTAACGTGTTATGTTAAAAGTCAATGTGAAACTGAATTTTACTTCCATCATGTGATGTCGAATAACCTGTATTTAAAAATACAAGTATCCCAGTGTTAACGCTTTTTTCTTTATTGCAATTTATTAAATGGCGTTAAATTACTGCGTTAATTAGCTAGATTCAGGAAACAAAGACTTCATAGATATCCAACTATTAGTTACCATTTTTAACGAATCAACCTTATTGTAATGCTAGAGAAGCCATTTGTGTTATTTAAAGCAAAATATTCCTTTAAATAAGAAAAGAGTAACCTCAGCTACGCGTCACACGCGTGTAGCGTGTAGCTCGAGTTTATGTGTGTGGCACACCCAGTTGTTATGAAGCTTGTTGCTATGAGACTGACGTCAGCGTTTCCCATCAGCCCCTCTGTCTGTTTGGGACATGTCTTGTCCACCCCCCCCCCCTCCTCCCCACACACTCATGCATGCATATCCATTAAAAATGTGTTTATCACTGTGATACACACACACACACTCATAGACACATAGACAGTTTAAGCTGTGAAGTGTGTGTGTGTGTATGCAAGTGCTGCAGTGTGTGTGTGTGTGTGTGTGTGTGACGCATGCTCCGCTGAACTCCCCTCCCCCTCTGCTCATCTGCTCCGCAGCCTCGTCGAAACACTCAGACAAACACACGGCCGGAGAGACGAGAATACTGAGATACAGGCGAGACAAAGATGAGAGACACGAAACCGCAGCTGATAATGACTCTAGCATGAACCATGACAGACTGGAGCGAGAGATAGACAGCTAGAGGAGAAGGGGAGGGGTGAACAGACACAGAGAGAGAGAGAGAGAGACAAGAGGGATATGGCCCTCTTACACGTCTCTGCAGTCAAGCTGCACACCCTGGACTGAAGACTATGGTAATTTATCGCAAATTAATCTTCTGTTCCTGTGTTGTACCATCCATCCATCCATCCATCCATCTATCCATCATCACCCGTCTGTCTCTCTCTCACGCGCTGTTCTGCATGTCACAAGTCAACTGCAGATTTGTTCTCATGTGTTTAACTCGCCCACTGTCATCTGACACACATCCCTGATTTACGCTGCATGCATGCGTGTGTGTGTGTGTGTGTGTTTGCTGTCCCCCATCGCTCATCTCCAACCTACTTTCTAAATGCGTCCATCATCAGCGGCCTGTAGATCGCACACACACGCGCATGCTCTCAGCAGGTGACATGACTCAGATTCACATGTGTTAAAAGATGCATGGACTGCGCTAACCTTTAGAGGAGCCCTGCTGCGTGCGTGTGCATGCATGTGTATGTAACACAACAAACCTGGTCTCAGAGAGACACGCATACCATGTGTGCAGGTTGCATGCATGTGAAGATGCATGGCCTGCAGTAACCTCTCGTGAAACCCTGCTGTGTCAGTGCGACTCTGAACACACATGCAGACCATGCATCTTTTCATGCATGTGTGCATTTTGTCATGCATGATGCATGATTATTTATTTACAGTTGAGGTATTGCAGGTTGAGATTTGCTTTGTATCGTGCGTGTCATTCATTCATCCAGCTTGTTTTGGGAGTGAATTGCGACGTTGCATTTATGAATGATTCATTTCAGATGCATAGTTACTATCCTACAGTGTGCTGTCTATCGTGCACCGAGGACATGCGCTTACTGTTTCAGATTGTTTATAGGTTTAGTGTGATGGTGTGCACGTAGAGATATTTTCAGAACGAAAGTGGGTCACACCATGTCTCTCTCATTCTGAGCGTGGGAGTTTTTGTTCAGCTTGTAAACAGACGTGACCACTCACTCAAATGACAGAGGTGTTAAATAGTGTGGTTTCATATCAGATGTTTAAGTGGCATGTCTCAGCATGACAGTGCAACTTATGTTTTCATTGTGTGCATGCAGCTGGATAAAAGCGAAGTGTCCACTCTCAGTCTACCGCCCTCCGTGAGCCATGGCGGGTCAGACGGGAACATCAGCGTGGAGGCAGGGTTAGACGGGGCAGGCGGCGAGGTCCAGAGAACACGAGCGGCGCTGGAACACCTGCAGCAGAAGATCCTGAAGATCACCGAACAGATCCGCGTGGAACAGGAGGCCCGTGACGATAATGTGGCCGAGTATCTCAAACTGGCCCACAATGCGGACAAACAGCAGGCGTTGCGCATCAAACAGGTGTTTGAGAAGAAGAACCAGAAGTCTGCGCAGATTATTGCACACTTGCACAAGAAGCTGGAGCACTACCACAAGAAACTCAAAGAGATCGAGCAGGTAATTTCACATGCATGCGCGTTTTGTCCAACTGCATTTTCTAGAGCGGGGATAGGCAACGTCGGTCCTGGATTGCCTCTGTCCTGCAGAGTTTAGCTCCAACCCTAATCAAGCACACCTGAAAAAGCTAATCGAGGTCTTCAGGATCACTAACCCTGCGTCCCAATGTTCATACTGTCCACCCTAAATAGTATGTGAGAATAGAATAAGTGTGTCCCAAAGCATAGTATGTTGAAAAGAGTATGCCAATGGTCTACTCAGGGGCGCCGTAAGGGGTGGGAGGGTTAGGACAATTCCAAGGGCCCGGCGTTAAAGGGGGCTTTTACCGAGGGGGGCCCCGAGTAAATATACTGTTCAGGGGGCCTACAAACCATAGAGGCGCCCCTGGGTCTACTATTTCAGGTCGATTTTTGAAGTGTGGATCCGTGCACACTCTAATGGCTAATATTGCCCACAATCTATTGCGCTTTGGCAAAGGATTCGGTCCAGAACTACTAAAACGAATAAAATGCATTAAAAAACTACAAATGTGTGCGATCGACGGTTAGGTAGAGAGGTTTAGATAAAGGGGTTTGAGTTACTAATAATTAACATTTAACCTGGTATCTGTGTTATATTTCATCTGCAACAGCAATGTGAACTTTTATAAACATCCGTTTGGTCGTTAACTTTTAAATGCATCATTATGCAGAAAATATGAGCAGAGATCTCGGCATGAAAGACGATTAAAAATAATCTATAGAACATAGTATCGCGATATTTTCCACAGCAATACTGTATCGATACACGGACGCCAAGTGTCGATCTTTTATTATACTATTTGGTAGAATAATAAAATCAATTTCTTTACAGTCCACTAGATGGTGGTGTTGAGTTTTTTTTCTGGTGAGGTCAGCTGGGTCACCTTCAGCATGCAGTAAGTAAGTTAGTAAAATAAAGATGGCGGCATCGCGAAAAGTTATCAGGAAAACCGTGTTTAAAGTCTGCATTATTTATTCATTTTAAATTTAACACTACTCAGGGGCGCCGTAAGGGGTGGGAGGGTTAGGACAATTCCAAGGGCCCGGCGTTAAAGGGGGCTTTTACCGAGGGGGGCCCCGAGTAAATATACTGTTCAGGGGGCCTACAAACCATAGAGGCGCCCCTGGGTCTACTATTTCAGGTCGATTTTTGAAGTGTGGATCCGTGCACACTCTAATGGCTAATATTGCCCACAATCTATTGCGCTTTGGCAAAGGATTCGGTCCAGAACTACTAAAACGAATAAAATGCATTAAAAAACTACAAATGTCGTTTTAAGGTTCAAAAAACACATTTTCCACATAATGTACATTATTGTTGCTCCTCTATGACCCGCCTTTCTGAAACGCATCAATTTTTACAAAGCTCATCATTCTGAAAAGCGAGGTGTACGCTGATTGGCCAGCTATCCAGTGCATTGTGATTGGCTGAATACCTCAAGCGTGTGACGGAAATGTTAAGCCCCTTACCATTAGGGGTGGGGGGAAAAATAGATAAAGTATAGTGTCGCAATATTTTCCGTGGCAATACTGTATCGATACACGGACGCCAAATGTCGATCTTTTATTATACTATTTGGTAGAATAATAAAATCAATTTCTTTACAGTCCACTAGATGGTGGTGTTGAGTTTTTTTTCTGGTGAGGTCAGCTGGGTCACCTTCAGCATGCAGTAAGTTAGTAAAATAAAGATGGCGGCATCGCGAAAAGTTATCAGGAAAACCGTGTTTAAAGTCTGCGTTATTTATTCATTTTAAATTTAACAGTCATTTGGTTACACTTTATTTCGATAGTCCACTTTAGACACTCTACTAACTACAAGTAACTTTGTAACTACATGTGAACTACATGTCAACTAATTCTCATTCATTTGCAACTACATGTCTACTAACTCTCAGAGTAGACTGCTAGGACAGGTTTAGGGTTAGTAGAATAAGTTGACATGTACTTACAAAGTTTCTTTGGCAAAGGATTCGGTCCAGAACTACTAAAACGAATAAAATGCATTAAAAAACTACAAATGTGTGCGATCGACGGTTAGGTAGAGAGGTTTAGATAAAGGGGTTTGAGTTACTAATAATTAACATTTAACCTGGTATCTGTGTTATATTTCATCTGCAACAGCAATGTGAACTTTTATAAACATCCGTTTGGTCGTTAACTTTTAAATGCATCATTATGCAGAAAATATGAGCAGAGATCTCGGCATGAAAGACGATTAAAAATAATCTATAGAACATAGTATCGCGATATTTTCCACAGCAATACTGTATCGATACACGGACGCCAAGTGTCGATCTTTTATTATACTATTTGGTAGAATAATAAAATCAATTTCTTTACAATCCACTAGATGGTGGTGTTGAGTTTTTTTCTGGTGAGGTCAGCTGGGTCACCTTCAGCATGCAGTAAGTTAGTAAAATAAAGAGGGCGGCATCGCGAAAAGTTATCAGGAAAACCGTGTTTAAAGTCTGCATTATTTATTCATTTTAAATTTAACAGTCATTTGGTTACACTTTATTTCGATAGTCCACTTTAGACACTCTACTAACTACAAGTAACTTTGTAACTACATGTGAACTACATGTCAACTAATTCTCATTCATTTGCAACTACATGTCTACTAACTCTCAGAGTAGACTGCTAGGACAGGTTTAGGGTTAGTAGAATAAGTTGACATGTACTTACAAAGTTTCTCATAGTCAGCATGTTGTATGTTGTGGACCCATCAATATAAAGTGTTAGAAGATATTAAGCAGACAGTCTACTAATACTCTAATGACTGCTAGTTGACATGTAGTTGCAAAGTTACTTAACTGTTAGTAGAATGTCTGAAGTGGACTATCAAAATAAAGAGTTACCAGCAATTTACTTTCAAATGCCCCAATTGCTGAAGGGTCTGCACAACTTTTTAGTACAAGTTCAAGTTGCACTGTTCAAAATACCTGTGGTAGCACAGCAGTGCATACCTGTTTACATTTAATTAAGATGGACTAGACTAGACTGTAATACAAATAGTTGAGTTTGCCAGGTGCATACAACATTTATGACAATCCCATTTTGTACTGCAGCAATAAAATTGAAGTGAGATGAACAAACTGAGAAATTTTTCTTTTTAGTTAAAACAGATGTTGCCAAAGTTTTCTTTTGGGGACATAATTTAAAGTTGGAAAAAAGGTCATAAATTGCCATATATTTTTGCAGGTTATCGCAATATATTTAAAATCGCAATAATACTGTATCATGATAATATCGTATCGTGGGGCCTCTGGTGATTCCCACCCATAACACGGTGTCTTAACTACACGCGACGCCGCAACACGAGATAAAAGATATATTTTCCATGTTAATCTGAGTTTTTGTCCTAACTAGCCACGACGGCGACATGCGAAATTTCTATGTCATAAACGGTTTCTATTTCCACGATGTCGCGGCTGGAACAACAACATACAAACTATGTGACAGTTGTAATCTCAGGTGATTATGTGCTTTATTCAAAGTTAAACGTGTCTAATGTGAGTTTGAATATCATATTGCGTGACCTTATAGCCATACTAAAAAGCAACAACAGATAGTTAATAAATTAAAGCAAAGATGTACGTTAAGACAATGCAAACAAACAAGCATATTCCATTCAAAGATGGCATCAGTCACTCAGTATGCACATTTAATAATGTTAAAAAGGTTTAATATTTATGAATTAGATTATAAACGTATCAATTTCGTTTCGAGTGCAGTGCGCTTCCAGAGAGGCTCCGCCCACACATGCTTCTGATTGGCTGTGATATTTGATTGAGTCTATTGCGTCTGGTGTGGACACCCAAACTGCTTGTCGCTGGAATCTTGCCGCGCCGCGTGTAGATAGGACATGGTATAACAGGCAGATGAGTTTTTTTCAGGATTGGAGCTAAACTCATCGGCACTCCAGGACTGATGCTGCCTATCCTTCTAGAGCAGGGGTTTCAAACTCAATTCCTGGAGGGCTGGAGCCCTGCAGAGTTTTGTTCCAATCCTGCTCCAACACACATACCATGTAGTTTTCAAATAGGCCTGAAGGACTTGATTAGTTAGATCAGGTGTGTTTAATTAGGGTTGAATCTGAACTCTGCAGGGTTCCGGCCCTCCAGGAATTGAGTTTGACACCCCTGTTCTAGAGTAATGACGTCTATTCCCTGTTCTGCAGAATGGTCCTGCGCGACAGCCCAAAGACGTCTTGAGGGACATGCAGCAGGGGCTGAAGGACGTACGTGCCAATATGCGAGCGGGAATCAGTGGTTTTGGAGGGGGCATGGTGAAAGAAGTCAAGGGCGGAGTCTCTGCACTCACACACACCGCCGTCGTCTCGAAACCCAGAGAGTTCGCCAGTCTCATCCGCAACAAGTTCGGCAGCGCCGACAACATCGCCCACCTGAAGGACACTCTGGAGGATGGGCACACGGAGGAGACGCCCAGAGCTCTGAGTGGCAGCGCCACGCTGGTCTCCAGCCCCAAATACGGCAGCGACGACGAGTGCTCCAGCGCAACTTCCGGCTCGGTGGGTGGAAGCAACTCCGGCGGGGCGGGAGCGGCAATGGGCAGCCCGCGACTGGACGGACATCACCACCACCATCATCACCACCACTCCTCGTCTTCCTCTTGGGATGCCCTGCTGGAAGGCCTGCAGGAGATCAAAGTCGGTCAGGTGCATATGGAGGACGCCATCGAGGACATGAAAGCGCAGCTGCAAAGCGACTACAGCTACATGACCCAGTGCTTGCAGGAGGAGCGATACAGGTAAGACTGCAGCACCTACAGCAGATCCAACGCTCTCCGGAGCCGGATCTTCAGGGATATCATGACCCTGGAGCACAAAACCAGTCATAAGGGCCGATTTTTCGCAATTGAAGTTTATACATCATCTGAAAGCTGAATACATACACTTTCCATTGATGTATGGTTTGTTAGGATAGAACAATATTTGACCGAGATACAACTATTTGAAAATCTGGAATCTGAGAAAATCGCCTTTAAAGTTGTCCAAATGAAGTTCTTAGCCATGCATATTACTAATAAAACATTAAGTTTTGATATATTTACGGTAGGAGATTTACAAAATATCTTCATGAAACGTGATCTTTACTTAATATCCTAATGATTTTTGGAATAAAAGAAAAATGGATAATTATGACCCATACAATGTATTGTTGGCTATTGCTACAAATATCCCCCAGCGACTTAACACTGCTTTTGTGCTCCAGGGACACATATATCTCCTCTCTCTCCTCCAGATACGAGCGTCTGGAAGAGCAACTCAATGACTTGACAGAACTCCATCAGAACGAGATGAGCAATCTGAAGCAGGAGCTGGCCAGCATGGAGGAGAAAGTGGCGTACCAGTCGTACGAGAGAGCGCGAGACATCCAGGTGACCACCAATAATGAAGAGTGTGCAAATGTCCAAGTTTCCAACCTTAAAAAGCAAGGGCGTCCAATCCTGCTCCTGGAGGGCCACTGTCCTGCAGAGTTTAGCTTTCAATGCAAATTAAAAACACCTGAAGCAGCTAATCAGAAGCTATGTTTCCTTCCAAAGTTACGAATTAAACTTATGTGCAAAATTGGAATATCGCATAAAACATTTGCGACTAAAGCACCATTTCCTTCCAGTGAGTTGAAGAGAACAACATTTACTAACGTTTATTAACAAAAACGAATAAGACGAGGCATGGCACACACCACATGCTGTATTGTACACCGACTAATAAATTACAGAACGTTTAGCAAACACTGAGGAATCAAATAATAAATAAATAAATAAAAGAGAGCCTACATAGCGTAATGTGCATAGCGTCATTTTTGCCATGCTGACGCAGCGAGTATAAACCAGGCTCTACACTCGAAGAGCTACGCAGCTCAAACGAGTAGCGCGGTTTCGTTACGCTTTCAGTTTCGTTTGCCATTTGATGTTTCTCATATGTAACAGAAATGGCAGCCCTTACGAGTTGAACAACGCGGTGGTCAACTCTAGTCGCACAGGCAGAAAAAATGGTCGCAGTCTGGAGCCCTGTTATACGCTTAATTTGCATTGCAATGGGACCGAAAGTGGCGATACACTGCTTCACTAACCGGATATAGGAGGTGTGATAAAGGTCTATTCCGATGACTTTGGGCACTCCAGAGAAAGTCCTGAGTGTTACAACCCAAGTGTGTGTGTGTGTTTGCCCGCAGGAAGCGGTAGAGTCCTGCCTCACCCGCATTACCAAACTGGAGCTGCAGCAGCAACAGCAGCAGGTGGTGCAGCTGGAGGGCGTGGAGAACGCGAATGCCCGAGCTCTGCTGGGAAAACTCATCAACGTCATCCTGGCCCTGATGGCGGTACTGCTGGTGTTCGTCTCCACCATGGCCAACTTCATCACGCCCCTCATGAAGACGCGCGCCCGGGTCGGCGCCACCCTCGCCCTTGTGCTCTTCCTGGTCACACTGTGGAAACACTGGGATTGGCTTGAGCTCTGCCTGTTGCCCAGCTGAAGAACGTGAACTAAACACAGGTCCAGAACTTAAACTCTAACTGTGACGCATCCCTCCCATCGTACCAGAAGTGGGTGAGACCTTGAAGGACGTACGAGAAAGATCCATCCATAGCTTCAGTAAGGAGATACGTGGCCTGAAGATGGTGCTATAGGCCATGGCTCTACATTTCCTGTCTTTTCCTTCTGAATCTGTTTCTTTTAGGGCTGCGCGATTAATAAGGAAGCGCATCTTCGGTTCTATAATCAGTAGTAAATCTCCAGCTCGTGCTTTCAGATGGAGCAGCATTTACTACACAGAGCCGTAGTTCACTGACAAGCTACACAAAAAAAAAAATCGCAGACGATATAAATAGCGCGATTATGAAATAGAAGAAATCGTTCGCGATAATGACAGCTGTTTGCGTAGCTTCTCCATGAACTACGGCTGTGTGTTGTAAACGCGGCTCCATCTGAAAACACCACATTTAATAACATGTTTTTACTCCAAACTCACTTCATAACGTCAGTCGAGTGTTTGAAATAAATCCTTCTGTGAGATGATGTGGCTTCTTACACTGAATAAGGCACGCAACATGTTTCATAGCATTCTAAGCAGCGATAAAGGCATCGCATTATTAATATACTTTATTATAATAAACATTAAAATAAGAAGAACTCAGATAACCCATATATTGTCGCAGTCGTGTGTTTATTAGTCTCGCTGAATCAATGAAAGCAGTTAAATATTCTGTTTATTCAGCTAGCGCTATTTCCTGGGTTTCTTCTGAGTTTCTCTGGCCTTCAGATGGAGATTTACTACTAATCACAGAACCGTGCTTCACTCACGAGATGCGCATGACTATCACAACTTTTGCCTAATCGTGATTTCATTTCGATTCATCGTGCAGACTAATTTGTTTCCTTTTTTAGACCACTGAGCTCCTTTTTGCTTTAACTACTGAATGTTAAAACTGGTTCTTAGAGCGGACACAAGAAGTAAGTCTAGAGGATGGTCTTCTGCTGATGCATGAACACACGGTCACATTTCAGATCATGACGGAAGGAACTCTTTCATGCGGACACCAAAACTGTCTCAAATGTGCTGCGTTTAGTTTGTTTTGTCTCTGTTTTGAACTCAGTGTCTGCTATATATGAAATATCTCATCACGGAGAATGAAACGTGTCATTTTACTTTGTGCATTGTTAGGTGATATTTGGGGCGAGAAGGCAGAAACGTAACGTCAGTAGTCAAGAATCAAAAAATAAATTTTTTGTAAACACAGTAATAGTGTAACACTCACCGTTAGCATGATCATATTACTCATGTTTCTACCCGTTTGCTAAATCACAACAGCACTCTTAATAAATACATTTGCAAATATAGGCTATGATTTGTTTTCTGTTTTGTTATAATTTTGGTGAACATATTTTTTGCATCGGTGCGACAATCTGCTGCTGTAATCCAGATGCTGATTTTAATCCAGATTAAATCCCAGGATGGATTACACGGTCAACATAAACCTGCTTCCGGCTCAAAATGAGACCTTCAACTTGCTATGCTATGCTTCAATAATTTAAAAGTGATTTAACCAAGAGACTAATTTGAACAAATGTCGCCAGACAACCACAATGAGCACTTCTGAAGAGAAGCTAGCCATGACAAATGGTGAGACTGAGGGTGTTTATGTAATATTAATACTGACCGATTTTTCTGTCAGAGACCGCAGGTCACAGCAGAACTGAAAGTGTTTGTGAAATAATTAATTTTAGTGCCGTCGACCGATTAATCGCGATCGCATTCAAAATAAATTTTTGTTTACATATGTGTGTGTGCTGTGTATATTTATTATGTGTATATATAAACACACACACATGTATGTATATAAGAAAAATGTTTAAATATATTTATAATTTATATGAATATATATATATA
>JADLZM010009415.1:196829-234066 GCA_018148995.1 Sinocyclocheilus maitianheensis
CAGACAGACAAAGAGATAGATAGATAGGATACAGACACACAGATATTAATGATGGGCACATGCTTACCATAGATATTTTATTTATGAGTCTATATAGTCTATAGACAGTCAGATAAATATTTACGATAGATACATAGATAGACAGGCAGACAGCTTTATGATAGACAGATATATAGACAGACAGGCAGATATTTACAATACTTATTTGAGTCTATGTTGTCTATAGATAGATGTATATACAGACAGACAGATATTTATGATATACAGTGGGTACGGTGACAGATGCTTGATATATAGACATATGTAGACAGAAAGATATTTGATATATATAGATAGACATATATTTATGATATGTAGACATAGACAGACAGACACTTATGATAGACAGGCAGACAGATATTTATGATATATTGGCAGACAGATGTTTGATATATAGACATGTAGACAGAAAGGTATTTGATATATAGATAGACATATATTTATGATATGTAAAAAATGATTGTGATTTTAACAGTATATAGTCTATAGACAGACAGATAGATATTTATGATGTATAGACAGACAGACGTTTATCGTATACATAGACATAGAGACCAACAGATGTTTACAAAGTAAATCTGAGTCTATATAGTCTATAGACAGACGGATATCTCTGGTAGATATGAATAATATAGACAGACAGATAAACTATATATGCACAATATATAGGCTGGTACGTATGAAAGCGACTGAACTCGTGGTTGTCTCAGGTCCGAGCACACAGGACGGAGACTCTGATGACGAGTGGCCGGCGCTGGGCGATGACGCTGCGGAGGAGACGGGTGGAGAGGTGGACGTGGATCCTGAGGACGAGAAGGCCATCGAGATGTTCATGAACAAGAACCCGCCGCTCAGGTGAGCAGACACGCACACGGAGCGTTTACGAGCGCCGCACTGCGTGAGCTAACCGCTAGTGTCGCCGCAGACGCACGCTAGCCGACATCATCATGGAGAAGATCACGGAGAAGCAGACGGAGGTGGGCACCGTGATGTCCGAGGCGTCGGGACGCGCCGCTCCTCAGCTGGACCCGCGGGTGCTGGAGGTGTACAGAGGCGTCAGCAAGGTACGAGCGCTAATATGAGCGCTTTAGCGTGTGAGTCGTCCTCCGCTGGCGCTAACACTCTCCCTCCGCAGGTCCTGTCGAAATACCGCAGCGGGAAACTTCCCAAAGCCTTCAAGATCATCCCGGCTCTCTCCAACTGGGAGCAGGTGCTGTACCTCACCGAGCCGGAGACGTGGACGGCCGCCGCCATGTACCAGGCCACCAGGTCAGAGGTCACAACACCAACATGTAAAGTCATCTTTTAGCGCCTAAACGGTCAAATACACGCAAAAATGTGTCAAAATGCGGCGCTTAGTGATCATTCACGCAAACCCTCATCGGTTATAAATGCACGTAAGGAGTTGAGAATGAAGATACTAGTGTAACAGTAAATTAGATCCGAGCAGCTCTTAAAGTGACAGCAGCCTAATATTCCGGCTGCTGACTGTGTGCTTAATATTAATCAAACAACAAAAGACAAAGACTAAATCACTCACTGCTCTCGACTGAATAAGAAACAAAGGAAGTGTAATTCTTACAGTGAAGACTATGCTGTTTTATTTTACATTTGATTATTCATTTCTGTAGTAGGCTGTTAACTGCTTGCATAAAAAAAAACTTAAAGCACAGTTTGTTTCATTTGTATCTTTTTTATTCTATTGAAATTTCGCATAGCAACCTTATTTACAGAAAATATATGTTTGATATGTATCACTATCTTTAAATAAATCACGCATTCGGTCATGTGGCCCACTCATAATCGTGTTAAATAATCGTGATTTTTGCCATAATCGAGCAGCGCTAGTTCTCGGTTTCACTCGCGTGGTTTGTGTGCAGGATCTTCTCGTCGAATCTGAAGGAGCGAATGGCTCAGCGCTTCTACAATCTGGTGCTGCTGCCCAGGATCCGAGACGACATCGCCGAGTTCAAGCGGCTGAACTTCCACCTGTACAGCTCACTGAAGAAAGCGCTCTTCAAACCCGGAGCCTGGTTCAAAGGTGAGTATTTGGGCTGCGCGATTAATCGAATGCGATAGTCACGCGCATCTCGTCAGTAAAGCCGGTTCTGTGATTAGTAGTAAATCTCCAGCTCGTGCTTTCAGATGGAGCAGCGTTTAATACACAGAGCCGTAGTTCATTGACAAGCTACGCAAAAAAAAAATCGCAGACGATATAAATCGCGCGATTATGAAATCCAAGAAATCGTTCGCGATAATGACAGCTGTGTGCGAAGTATCAAGTATTGCCGGTATCAAATTTTATATAATAATGCTTTTTATCACGGTATTATCGCGATATTGAAATTTAGTTGCAAACAAGTGTTGTCATAGTACAGTATAACAAGTTTAGTAACTCTTTTCTTATAACGAAAATACAGAACGTTTAAATACAATAAAGCAATACACAAAAATTTATAAAGTTACAAATTTTACACAGAGTAAAGTGCAATAGTCATAGGGATGTAACGATATTATCGCGATAGCAAAACTGTCTCGATATTATCGTGGTCACATGACGATATAAAACGATAGGTCTGTTTCTGCTGCGTGTTACAAAGCGAAGCGCACACTTCGGCAATCAGCTCGTGATCCAGTGTTTTCCGCGCCTCAGAACGGCTCCGTTCACACTGAAAGAATGCCGTCAACTCGTTTATTTTATTTCACGTGCTGTGAGTTTAGCGCGCATTTGGGAACGCGACAGCCACCAGTTATGCTTTATCTTCACGGCAGATGATTACAGCGTTTCACTAGATTTGTAGTGAGACGTGTTTTTGTTTTTATAAGCCTGTTTTCACTGAAGCTGGAGTTTTCCTTCAAAATAAAAGCTTTACTTTACACCCGCTGTGTAAATGCATTCATGCCACCTCCGAGCTGCATTAAACAGTGTGCAAACACTAGGGCTGTGAATCTTCACTGGTGTCACGATTCGATCCGCGTGTTTACAGACAATCATAGTTATGGGTTTTTCTTTTTCCCGCAGCATTATCGCTGTTTTTTTATTACTGATGAGATCACAGATAGTGGCAGCTTTCACACTAATGTCATATCATAAAAGTGCAGTGAGTTTCGTGCCTCTAGTACACACTGTATAACAGCAGTAACAGCACCGTCAAGCAATGCACACCTGTCTCACATGAGGTGCATGAAGTGCATGTAAACAGAGTCAGTGTGCAGTTCCTGTAACCGAACACTAGAGGACGCCGGTGAGCTTCACAAGTGCCTGGTTTGAGATCCGGTGGTTTATTCTGGTTAAATGATGCTTGTGTGACTGATAAACAAATCATTACCGTAGTATCTTAACAAATGCCAGAGAAGAAACCGAGCGAAGCTAAACGTTCAGAAATGACTGTAATTGTGTTGTTATTTTTAACTAAAGCGATTCTTCCTCTGCTTCAGCAAATTTTAGTTTTATTCCTCTCTGTATTCTGAAGGTTTATTCTTATATCATTCACACTGATGTGTGTCCCTGCAGCACAGAAGCAGTGTTGAGTCGCTGGGGGATATTTGTAGCAATAGCCAACAATACATTGTATGGGTCACAATTATACATTTCTCTTTTATGCCAAAAATCATTAGGATATTAAGTAAAGATGATGATATTTAGTAAATCTCCTACTGTAAATATATCTAAACTTAATGTTTGATTAGTAATATGCATTGCTAAGAACTTCATTTGGACAACTTTAAAGATGATTTTCTCAATATTTAGATTTTTTTGCACCCTCAGATTCCAGATTTTCAAATATTGTCCGATCCTAACAAACCATACATCCAATTCTGCCACAATTCTGCGTGCGAAAGATCATATTTTGAGCACGTAAAAGTGCGTTTTGCACGCGCGCGAACTGAGTTTTGTGGAGAAAATGTTTGTCTCGCAAAGAAGAACGTTTTTCGAACGCACGAAAATCAATTTTGCATTTAAAATAAGTTTTTGGATGTGTGCAGACCTTCTCTTTTGCGTGTGCAAGGTTCGTAAAATGTGCTTGGAAAAACATATGATCAGAATATAATCTTGCGTAATAATAATGCATGCACAGTATTTTTCCTCTTCTGCTTTCGAGGTAATGCAAGAAATGTTGTGATTGGTTGTCAAGGCAGCCAATCAGAATTTAGCAGCCTCGGTCTCTGATTGGCTGGAGTTATGGCACATTGTAACGCTGGGTTGTGTTGCGCACGCGAGCTGCTGGTGTTTAGCACTGAGGGCATCAGGTGAGCAAGCTAGTGGAACCTTGCACACGCAAAAGAGAAGGTCTGCACACATCCAAAAACATATTTTAAATGCAAAATTGATTTTCGTGCGTTCGAAATACTTTCTTCTTTGCGAGACAATCATTTTCTCCACAAAACTCAGTTCGTGCGTGAACTGTGGCAGAATTGTAATCCCATAAGCAACACACAAACGTAAACAAAGGTGTGTGTTACTTTGTAGCGTCATTTACAACAGCTTCGAACGCGGCTCAGCCAATCAGAGTCAAGCACCGGAACTATCCGCTTTATAAATGAATTTAAAGCATTAATAACTACTTTAATAGTATAACACTGATGTGTGTGTGTGTGTGTGTGTATGTGTGCAGGAATCCTGCTGCCGCTGTGTGAATCCGGCACATGTACTCTGAGAGAAGCCATCATCATCGGCAGCATCATCACCCGATGCTCCATCCCTGTGCTGCACTCCAGGTGAACATGAAAACATATTAATGGTGCGCACACTTCTTCAAGCGCACTAAAGAACACTGCATATCTTGTTGACTGTCTCTTTGCTACAACAGCGAAAGATAATCTTAGATTATGAGGAAAAAGTTGCTAAATATACAGAATAAAGGCAGTTTCAAGAATAAAGTCGTAGCTATACTAGAATAAAGCTTATATGAGATTAAACTTGTAATATTTTGATCAATTTAATAAATTTGCAGCAATACGAGAATAAAATCTTATACGAGATGAAACTTGTAATATTTTGAGAATAAAGTCGTAGCATTGTGAGATTAAAGTTGTAATATTTTTATAAATTTAATAAATTTGCAGCAATACGAGAATAAAGTCTTATACGAGATGAAACTTTTAATATTTTAAGAATAAAGTCAAAATTACAACAAAGTCGTAGTAAATGAAAAGTCGTAACGAGATGAAAGTCGTAATAGTATTGCTACGACTAAAGGTCATTGCACGCTGAGTCCGAAATGTTCGTATGCGTTTTTTTCTTATTCGTCATCCTGTCCAATCAAAAGGCTTGCGATGGATGCAAAAACGCAGAAAATCGAACCTGATCCGAATTTTTTATGACGGACGAAAGTTTTGGAGGCCGTGTGTAAAAGTGATTGACGCAACGTGAGGTCGTATTTATTTTTTAACGTGCGAAATTTTCGGACTCGGTGTGCAAAGACCATAAGTCTTATACAAGATTAAGCTTGTAATATTTTGAGAATAAAGTCGCAGCGTTGTGAGATTAAAAGTCGTAATTTTTGGTGATAAAGTCAAAATTATGGGATTAAACTTGTAAAATTGAGAATAAAGTTACAATTCTGAGAAAAAGTCGGCGCAATATAAGAATAAAGTTTTATACGAGATTAAACTTTTAATATTTTGAGAATAAAGTCATAGCATTGTGAGATTAAAAGTCGTAATAGTTTGATAGTCAAAATTACAAGAATAAATTCACAGCAATACGACAATAAAGTCTTATATGAGATGAAACGTAATATTTTAAGAATGAAGTCAAAATTGCAACAACAAAGTCGTAACGAGATGAAAGTCGTAATAGTATTGCTACGACTAAATCTTATACAAGATTAAACTTGTAATATTTTGAGAATAAAGTTACAATTACAATAATAAAGTCATAGCATCGTGAGATTACAGGGTAATGTTTTGAGAGTAAAGTACTTTTGACCGAATATTCTCAGATTATTACAACTTCAATTTTACGATGATACGACTTTATTCTCGTAATTGTAGTTTTTGCGTGCTACTAATCCGCCGTTTTACGTTGCAGCGCCGCCATGCTGAAAATCGCAGAGATGGAGTACAACGGAGCCAACAGTATTTTCCTGCGGCTGCTGCTGGATAAGAAGTACGCGCTGCCCTTCCGCGTGCTGGACGCTCTGCTCGCACACTTCCTGACGTTCCGCGCGGACAGACGGACGCTGCCGGTGCTGTGGCACCAGAGCCTGCTGACGCTAGTGCAGCGCTACAAAGCTGACCTGTCCTCCGAACAGAAGGAGGCGCTGCTGGAGCTGCTGAAGTGCCAGACGCATGCGCAGATATCGCCCGAGATCCGGCGCGAGCTGCAGAGCGCTGAGTCACGCGACCTGGAGGACGCTACGCCCGTCATGACCGTCGACTGAGCCGCCGCGGACTTCCGTCGTAACGCGCGATTGTGTTGCAATATATTTAGCATTCTTTGCAGTAATGCATTGTTTGTATTTTTGGACTACACTTTTGGTTAGAACTTGTGTTACTAGGGAATAAAATTACGTTGTATAAACTTCAGAACGTTTTGGTTTTATTCAAGCGCTTATGGATTTTAACCTCGCCGTGAAATGTTGCTTCGATGATGTATGACGAGAAAAATGTATATAATCTTGGTTTTATTAATGAAGAATGGATTAGACCTCAATAATTCCGAAAAAAGTTGACGAAAATGATGTATTTTACGTCTGATGAGTTTACGTCTCACATTACCATTTTTAATTATTTGTTTGTTTTTGCCCACATCAAAAAGGTAATTGCAGTAAAAATTTGGATTTTCTCGCAATTCTGCGAAAAAAAAAAAGTCATAATTGCGAGATATTCTCGGAATCGCGAGATAATTTTTTAAAACTTTTTTCACAATTCCGTGTCTACGCATCTCAATTCTGAATTATTTTCTTGTACTGCACAGTTTACATTACACAATTGTTTTTTTTTATTCCAACACGGAATAAAAATTAAAAAGATAATTGTAAAAAAGGTTAAAAATTAATCTCACAAGTCAGACTTTTTTTCTTGCAGTTGTCGGTTTAAAGGTAACAATTCAGACTTTTTTCCTCAGCATTGCAAATTCACATTTCTCTATATTCTGAGTTTATATCTTGCGATTTTGATTGTAAAGTCCGATATAAACGCGCAAGAAAAGTCTCACGGAAACCGGTTTCCAAAATTTAGAACGTAATTATGAATGCAGTATTTTTTTTCGTGCTGAAATCACTAGACTGAGAACTTGCATAAATAAAATAAATTAATGTAGTTTTTATGAACGCGACAAGCCGCATCACCGGCGACGTGACGTCACAACAATCGTTGCCGTTCCCGTGAGCGCCGCAGCTCGCCGACGAACCGTCTTCTAACTGATTAAAACCATGTGTTTTCATATATGAATTTGACTAGATGTATGGTATAGATGTTTGTAGAGCTGTTAGGAGTTGTGTGAACCCCAAGCCCGCGTCTCGCTCGTGACTGCCGGTAAGTTTGACCGCTGTAATGGAGTTGTTCTGTCACGAGCTTGTCGAGACCGACTCGAGCTGCAGACCGGTTCGGGCGTTCAGAGACGCGGTCCTGACCCGAGACTCGCGCGTCTGTCAGAACCTGCTGAGCTCGGAGAGACCGAGCATCAAACCCGGAACCGAGTCGACCGACGAGCAGCGCTACGTGCGCCCAATCCTAACGGGATGGATGCTGCAGGTGAGGGGAGATCTAATGAATCATATCAACCTGACTCAGTGATTCGAATCGTGTTCTGACTCAGTGATTCGAATCGTGTTCTGACTCCGTGATTCGAATCGTGTTCTGACTCCGTGATTCGAATCGTGTTCTGATTCAGTGATTCGAATCGTGTACTGATTCAGTTATTCGAATCGTGTTCTGACTCCGTGATTCGAATCGTGTTCTGATTCAGTTATTCGAATCGTGTTCTGATTCAGTTATTCGAATCGTGTTCTGATTCAGTTATTCGAATCGTGTTCTGACTCCGTGATTCGAATCGCACTGATCTGATGATGTTTTATGAATCATTCTGAATCAGTGATTCGAATCACACTGAACTGATGATGTATTATGAATCGTATTCTAACTCAGAATCACGCTGATCTGATGATGTCTAATGAATCATTCTGAATTAGTGATTCAAATTACACTGATCTGATGTCTAATGATAAGTAATTCTGAATCAGTGAATTGAATTACACTAATCTGATGGTCTTATGAATTGTATTCTGAATCAGTGATTCGAATCACACTGAACTGATGTTGTCTAATGAATCGTACTTTGACTCAGTGATTCGAGTCACTCTGATCTGATGAATCATTCTGAATTAGTGATTCAAATTACACTGATCTGATGTATAATGATGAGTCATTCTGAATCAGTGAATTGAATTACACTAATCTGACGATGTTTTATGAATCGTATTCTGAATCAGTGATTCGAATCACACTGAACTGATGTCTAATGAATCATTCTGAATTAGTGATTCGAATCGCACTGATCTGAGACTGTCTAATGAATCGTACTCTGATTCAGTGATTCGAGACACTGATCTGATTCAGTGATTCGAGTCACTCTGATCTGATTCAGTGATTCGAGTCACTCTGATCTGATTCAGTGATTCGAGACACTCTGATCTGATTCAGTGATTCGAGTCACTCTGATCTGATTCAGTGATTCGAGTCACTCTGATCTGATTCAGTGATTCGAGTCACTCTGATCTGATTCAGTGATTCGAGTCACTCTGATCTGATTCAGTGATTCGAGTCACTCTGATCTGATTCAGTGATTCGAGTCACTCTGATCTGATTCAGTGATTCGAGTCACTCTGATCTGATTCAGTGATTCGAGTCACTCTGATCTGATTCAGTGATTCGAGTCACTCTGATCTGATTCAGTGATTCGAGTCACTCTGATCTGATTCAGTGATTCGAGTCACTCTGATCTGATTCAGTGATTCGAGTCACTCTGATCTGATTCAGTGATTCGAGTCACTCTGATCTGATTCAGTGATTCGAGTCACTCTGATCTGATTCAGTGATTCGAGTCACTCTGATCTGATTCAGTGATTCGAGTCACTCTGATCTGATTCAGTGATTCGAGTCACTCTGATCTGATTCAGTGATTCGAGTCACTCTGATCTGATTCAGTGATTCGAGTCACTCTGATCTGATTCAGTGATTCGAGTCACTCTGATCTGATTCAGTGATTCGAGTCACTCTGATCTGATTCAGTGATTCGAGTCACTCTGATCTGATTCAGTGATTCGAGTCACTCTGATCTGATTCAGTGATTCGAGTCACTCTGATCTGATTCAGTGATTCGAGTCACTCTGATCTGATTCAGTGATTCGAGTCACTCTGATCTGATTCAGTGATTCGAGTCACTCTGATCTGATTCAGTGATTCGAGTCACTCTGATCTGATTCAGTGATTCGAGTCACTCTGATCTGATTCAGTGATTCGAGTCACTCTGATCTGATTCAGTGATTCGAGTCACTCTGATCTGATTCAGTGATTCGAGTCACTCTGATCTGATTCAGTGATTCGAGTCACTCTGATCTGATTCAGTGATTCGAGTCACTCTGATCTGATTCAGTGATTCGAGTCACTCTGATCTGATTCAGTGATTCGAGTCACTCTGATCTGATTCAGTGATTCGAGTCACTCTGATCTGATTCAGTGATTCGAGTCACTCTGATCTGATTCAGTGATTCGAGTCACTCTGATCTGATTCAGTGATTCGAGTCACTCTGATCTGATTCAGTGATTCGAGTCACTCTGATCTGATTCAGTGATTCGAGTCACTCTGATCTGATTCAGTGATTCGAGTCACTCTGATCTGATTCAGTGATTCGAGTCACTCTGATCTGATTCAGTGATTCGAGTCACTCTGATCTGATTCAGTGATTCGAGTCACTCTGATCTGATTCAGTGATTCGAGTCACTCTGATCTGATTCAGTGATTCGAGTCACTCTGATCTGATTCAGTGATTCGAGTCACTCTGATCTGATTCAGTGATTCGAGTCACTCTGATCTGATTCCTGAATCACGGAGCTTGTTCTCGAGCAGGTGTGTGAGGATCAGAAGTGTGAGGAGGAGGTGTTTCCTCTGGCCGTTCATTACCTGGACAGGCACATGTCCCAGAATGCCGTGCTCAGGTGCCGTCTGCAGCTGCTGGGATGCGTCTGCATGTTCCTGGCCTCCAAACTCAGGGAATCGGTTCCTCTGAGCGCCGCCAAGCTGTGCATCTACACCGACCACGCCGTCACCGTCCCAGAGATCCTGGTAACGTCACATGACCCGCTTTTACGTAAACCGTTAGCATCCAGCTATATAAATAAAAAAGTTGACGTATTAAAATGACTAAAATTAAAACTAAAAATGAAAATAAAGCTATGTAGAAATATAAAAAAACAAAACTTTAAAAACACTCACATAAAATAATGCTAAATATAACTATATTTTAAAAATATTTAAAATATCGTGCATTTGAAGCATTGTTGTTATTAATTGAAACTAAAATACAAAAATTGACCTTTATGACTGGTTTTGTGGTCCTGGGTCACATTTATGTATTTAATACTGGCTTTATTATTTAATTATTTCCTTTTATTTTCTATAATTCTGCTGATTGTGATGATTATAAATGCATTGTATAGTTGATTCCCGTTGATGATTGCATTGCTAGTACTGCTGTGTGATGTGTGCAGCAGTGGGAGGTGCTGCTGGTGTCGCGTCTGGACTGGGATCTGGCTGTGGTTCTGCCGTCTGATTTCTTGGAGCCGCTGCTGCAGACGCTGCCGCTGAGCGCCGAGGACACGGCATCAGTCCGGAGACACGCGCTCTCCTACATCGCGCTGAGCTCCACAGGTACTGATCACATCCGCCGCATCAGCACTCTTTGTGTGCGGCTCATTGTTCCTCTGCAGCTCTGAACCACTGCCAATTAGTCGTGCCTAACAACGCCCCTTAGCTGTAAACCACGGCTTCACGGGGCTTATTGCTTTTATAAAACGGTTATTCCATATACGTAGTAAGGTTTCACAAAATAAAACAGAGCAAATAAAGTGTAATGATATTAATAAAAACAGTATTCTTCCACCAAACAATGTAGCGCCTCAGAAACAGTTGTGGTTGCTACAAAGTGGTTGCCGAGCAACACACAAACGTAAACAAAGGTATATGTTACTTTGTAGCGTAATTTACAACAGCTTCGAACGCAGCTCAGCCAATCAGAATCAAGCACCAGAACTCTCCGCTTTATAAATGTTAATTAATTTAAATTTGAAATAACTTTGAACTTTGAATTTTTTTAATTCTTATCTTATTCATCAATTATAAATATATATATATTTAAAATATGTAATTAAGATCTTAGAAGAATTAATTAATGAATGAGTCAGTGAACAGACAAAAAAGACTGATTTGGTTCAATTTGATTAACAATACTTAAAGTGAAAAGAACATATTAAAGGGGTCATATGATGCGATTTCAATGTTTTCTTTCTCTTTGGAGTGTTACAAGCTCTTGGTGCATAAAGAAGATCTGTAAAGTTGCAAAGACTAAAGTTTCAAATCCAAAGAGATAATCTTTATAAAAGTTCAGAGTCAACCACGCCTACCTAAAACGGCTCGTTCTAACACGCCCCCACATGTCTACATCACTATGTGGGAAGATTTGCATAACGCCGCCCAAATGTTCACGCAAAGAAAGAAGGCGTAACTTTTATTCTTGCTGTAGTATTGTTGTTGCCGCCACCATGTCGTGAAGACGCTGTGTGTTTCGTTGTGAAAGCGAAACTACTCATGCCTGGAGATGATCTGTGCTGGTCGCTGAGGGAATGCATCAACTTAGTGCTGTGGATCGCCGGATCGGCTTTCACCGTGGACGAAGCGAAGTCCAGCCCGGGTCGTCACATGTGGTTGCCGCAAGCCCACCGGACGCTCCTTCATCGAATCCGCCAGCCCCTGGCCTCCGCTTACTCTAACCCTCTAGCCCAGAGGTTTTCAGCCTCGAGTATCAGTCACGCTCAGTGTTGCCAAGTCCGCGGTTTTCCCACGGAATTTGGCCTCTTTAACACTTGCCGCATTTTGGGCTAGTTTTGAGTAGCAATTAGGCGGGTTTTTTTGTGAAAACCTGGCAACCCTGGTCGAGAAAGTTTTTCATTCTCGTGTGTTTTAAGTCTTGTCAGTTTAAACATTAAAGTAATTTTAAGCCATTTAAGCCCAAGACGTCTCAATGCGGTACTCACGCACTATGATGCGCACCGCTCACACACCTGAAGTGCACAAACAGATAGCCTTCTCAGACAGCAGGTGACTACCAATGGCTGTCTTGACAAGGATCCTTGTAAGCACAGTCGGCTGTTTTAAGTGAATGTAAACAGTAAAGAAAATATCAGATGTACATCAGGAGAACGGATCGGGGCATTTCTTATGTAAATAATGTTAATCAAAAACAGCAAAAGAAAAATTGTTCGCTGCTTTAATAGCTTTAATGGATATTTGCTTTTATGGTGATGTTAATAAAGTAATTCGGTGTGACTACCGTAATACCAGGGGGGGGGGGGGTCTAGCCACCGGCCTCCGCTCACTCTACCCCCCGGCCTCCGCTCGCTCTAGCTCCCGGCCTCTGCTCGCTCTAACACCCGGCCTCCGCGCACCCTAACCCACGGCCTCCTCTCACCCTAACCCCCGGCCTCCGCGCACCCTAACCCACGGCCTCCTCTCACCCTAACCCCCGGCCTCCGCGCACCCTAACCCACGGCCTCCTCTCACCCTAACCCCCGGCCTCCGCGCACCCTAACCCACGGCCTCCTCTCACCCTAACCCCCGGCCTCCGCGCACCCTAACCCACGGCCTCCTCTCACCCTAACCCCCGGCCTCCGCGCACCCTAACCCACGGCCTCCTCTCACCCTAACCCCCGGCCTCCGCGCACCCTAACCCACGGCCTCCTCTCACCCTAACCCCCGGCCTCCGCGCACCCTAACCCACGGCCTCCTCTCACCCTAACCCCCGGCCTCCGCGCACCCTAACCCACGGCCTCCTCTCACCCTAACCCCCGGCCTCCGCGCACCCTAACCCACGGCCTCCTCTCACCCTAACCCCCGGCCTCCGCGCACCCTAACCCACGGCCTCCTCTCACCCTAACCCCCGGCCTCCGCGCACCCTAACCCACGGCCTCCTCTCACCCTAACCCCCGGCCTCCGCGCACCCTAACCCACGGCCTCCTCTCACCCTAACCCCCGGCCTCCGCGCACCCTAACCCACGGCCTCCTCTCACCCTAACCCCCGGCCTCCGCGCACCCTAACCCACGGCCTCCTCTCACCCTAACCCCCGGCCTCCGCGCACCCTAACCCACGGCCTCCTCTCACCCTAACCCCCGGCCTCCGCGCACCCTAACCCACGGCCTCCTCTCACCCTAACCCCCGGCCTCCGCGCACCCTAACCCACGGCCTCCTCTCACCCTAACCCCCGGCCTCCGCGCACCCTAACCCACGGCCTCCTCTCACCCTAACCCCCGGCCTCCGCGCACCCTAACCCACGGCCTCCTCTCACCCTAACCCCCGGCCTCCGCGCACCCTAACCCACGGCCTCCTCTCACCCTAACCCCCGGCCTCCGCGCACCCTAACCCACGGCCTCCTCTCACCCTAACCCCCGGCCTCCGCGCACCCTAACCCACGGCCTCCTCTCACCCTAACCCCCGGCCTCCGCGCACCCTAACCCACGGCCTCCTCTCACCCTAACCCCCGGCCTCCGCGCACCCTAACCCACGGCCTCCTCTCACCCTAACCCCCGGCCTCCGCGCACCCTAACCCACGGCCTCCTCTCACCCTAACCCCCGGCCTCCGCTCACTCTAGTCGCCGGCTAGAGTAAAGGACAAAAAACCGTAAAGGACAAAAACATCCAAAAGGTCGCACAAGGGTTAAAGGTCATATTTTCGTTGGCAAAATTGAACAAGACACACAATGTTGTGTTTAAATTTTGCACAATATTAACTTCTTATTTACTGAACTGTTGTTCACTGCACTTGTGTTCTTCGTGACAAAATCATCACTCAAAATCATCACTGCTGGTGTGATATCGATGATCATATGATATAAATATGAGACAAAAACTCATACAGGGGCTTTTTTTTGCCCCAATATCCTGAATTTTTAGGGCATAACTGCATTTATGGAGTTGTTGTCCTGCATCATATTTGATGATGCACAGGTTTGGGGCGGGGCCAGCACGTTAACTGCGTTATTTATTCATAACTAATTAATTAAAGGTGACATATCATGAAAATCTGTTTAAATCAGCAGTGGATTTATTGATTTATTTACTGTATATTGCTGCTGCCACAGATCTAAAATAAACATGTGATTATTTCCCAGCTGTTTACCTTCACAGACATAACCCACTGTTTTTGTAACTCGTGTGTGTTTAAGGTAAGCTTGTGTGTGAATGAGAGCTTAGTTTAGTGCTCACATGCTGCGACAGCCGCTTTCTGTGCGTGTGCTTCAGATGTGTGCGCTCAGAAAACCCTATATCAGAAGTTTAAACGAATATGGTTTAAAACGCATGATTTCAGCTGATAAACATGATAATCAGAACCAAAACAGATGTTTTTAGCAGGTCCCAGCTGTAATGGCGCAGCTCTATTCTGGAAAAGGGGGCGGGGTCAGCAGCTCATTTGCATTTAAAGACACAGGCCCGAAAAACTGCTTGTTTCTGCTTCCACTCAAAATAGGCATTTTCAAAATGATATAATAAATGATCTGTGGAGTATTTTGAGCTGAAACTTCACAGACGCATTCTGGGGACACCTGAGACTTGTATTACATATTGTAAAAAGGGACATAATATGTCTCCTTTAAGTAAATGCATTAAACTGACAGCCCTAGTTTTTCACACCCGCTGTGTGTGTTTTCAGAGCTGAAGTTCTCGGTTTTCGCTCCGTCTGCGGTGGCCTGCTCGTGTGTGACGGCAGCCGTGATCAGACTGGATGTCCTAAAGAACGAATACGGCCCCGACGGCCTGCTGCAGCTGCTGAGAGACGTCCTGGACACGGACATGGTGAGGACACATTCACTCGTAACTAGGGATGTAACAATTCACTCAACTCACGATTCGATTCACGATTTAAGACAAATTATAAATTAAATGTGTTCTTTTATTATTGCTTAGACAAAATGCTGCACGTTTCTTTGTGAAATTGAAATATAACACTATAATAATATACGAATATAGCACTTTGTTGGTTTTGATTGCTTTTTTGGATAAAAGCATCTGCTAAATGACAAAATTTAAATATAATGTAAATGTAAATAACAAAACTAAATAGAAATTTTAAAACAATCCCCAAATCAAATAAGTTACACAAATAAAATAAATCTCTTCATATATACAAGCTAAGGCTTTGTCTGTGCTTTCCATTTCAAATTAGAGGCAACCACTGCATTTTAATCACGATCCAAACAAAGATGCTGCATACGTGCAACATGAGCAGTTTTTAATCTAAATTAGATTGTATAATTTCGAAATTTGAAGCAAAAACAGAATGGTCTGACTTTAGTTTTGTGAAACTATACATAAAAAATATCTGCATGAAACAGAAACAGCACTAGGTACTCAACCATGTAGTGTATGAATTACATAAGGTTATTCTGTCATTCATAAACGGAGTCTGATAGCCCCTCCCCCTTCACTACGTAATTAAAGCTACGACAGTTGAGTGCATGAAGTGTTCAACATTCCACACTTCTTTTTTTCGGTTATTTAAGTGCATCGTCCGGGTATTTAAAGTGCACTTTTTCTTTTTAGAATTTTCAGTGTGAACGCACTACTCACACTATTTATACTACGAAACGTCACAGAATAGTGCATAAGTACGCGATTTGGGACGCACCTTCACTCTCTGCCAGCAGGTGGCACGTAAAGCGTTTCCTTGGTTACCGCTGTAAACAAAGCAGCGCTGCGCTTATGAACAGCAATGATACAGTGTTTCCTTGGTTACCGCTGTAAACAAAGCAGCGCTGCACTTGTGAACAGCAATGATACAGTGTTTCCTTGGTTACCGCTGTAAACAAAGCAGTTATGAACTTTAATATGCATTATACATATACGAATCTTTTGGGTTTGTTAATAGTTTTGTCAAAAATATCGTTTTTCAACACATAGTATACAGAAATATTTTAAATGGTTCAATACTGCTTTCCCGCAGGATCGATAAAACGATATCAGCTGTGTTTTCTCTCTCTCTCTCTCTTTCCTCTCCGACAGCGAGCTCACGTCAACGTCACACACCGCAGTCCTCCATAGCCACGCCTCCTGTCAATCACTCAGCACGTCACTCGTCTCACCTCATTCACCTCCAGCATTTTTACGTTATTACTGTTACCAGCACTGAATTCTGATTTAAGTAAGTTTGCTGAATATTCTGAGGAGAACGTTGGGTCGCTATTACTGTGATTAACTACACTTGCAACAAAAGGTATCTTAAATGTTATTTTCCACCCGCAAACGTGTGATAGGGCTAGTCAACACTATAAAAGACGGCTGTTGATTGTTAACTCCAGTGCCGTAGAAGGTAAAGCGCATAAAGTTTTTTTTTTGACGCGATCGACCCGGGTTCAAATCTTTTTTTCCTCCCTTTTCAAATCTCATATCACATCAGAAAGGCATTTATTTTCAATAAAAATGAAGGAAATACTCAAAATGTTATTAAAATGCAAGTAATTAAAAATATAAAGTAAAAATTAAAATAAATAAATAAATAAAATACAAATTATAAAGTAGTTAATTAAATTAAGTAAAGTATCGGGTAGGTGAAGGGAGGGCTTTATTGTCCCAATAAGGTGGCATCCATTTAATAATTTGAATTAAAATTATAATTTACACTCAATACGTTATTATTGCGTACTGTTTTATAATGTACTACAATACTGAGGTGCAGATAATTGCCACTAGTATAAGTACTCTGAGCCAGTAGAGGGAGCTGATAGCCCCAGTATAAGTAGCAGAAAATCCTTCTATTTTAACATAGTGTAAATAGCATCTATCCAGCGTTATTTTTGGCTGGGCCAGTGAAAATGTTGGCACAATTGAGGGCAAGTAAAACTGAATGTAGAGTCCTGCTATGGTGTGTGAACACTGTCAAAGAACATCAGCTGACATTCATTGCATGCAACATTAGCTGATGTTAGCTTTTGGAACAAACCCTTACTAATTGAAAACGTCAGTTTTTCCATAGATGGATATAAGATATTTTTTATATACTACATTTGGGCTAAGCCCCCGAATGTTTATACTGTCTGGCTCCGCCCCTGATTGAATCACGATTTGTTTAGCATCTCAACCCATTTGAATCGGTAATGGTTACATCCATACTCGTAAGGGTTCGATGACTTAGCCAGACTCTCTCTGTGCTCCAGGTGTCCCTGCGCTCCTGTTTCTCGTCGCTGGAGGAGGCCATCAATCAGGTGCTGCCGTCTCCGCCCGAGCAGGACCTCCCGCTCTGACAGCTGGATGCAGCAAACCCTCTCCAGCCAATGGATTCTAGTGTGTTCCCGCTTATTGTTGACGGTTCCGGTACATTAGCATTTGTTGGCGATGTTCGCATTAGTTTTAACGTCGCAGACGTTCTGCACCCAAGCAAATATTTGCATTGTCAGGAAACCTTCGCCTTGTCAAACACACACACTGCATGATTTCACACGACATTTATTTAATGCGCTGCTCTTAGAATCGAATGTATGTTATTGATAGACTCTTAGACATGTATGTGTGAAAATAAACAGCATTGATGTGGATGGTGAATGGTTTTAATGTGCTGGTTTAAGCAGAAATGCCCTGACCCTGAAGTCAAAAGATCAATAGAATGGTTTTGCATTAAGAAAACGAGCCTGTTCTTCATCATGCGATTCTTTTTAAGATTAGATTTGAATTAAAACTAGCATAAATTAAATTCTGAACCACAAACACTACCATGATATATACTGGCATGACATTGTTGCATACTATTTGCCTTAATTACTTTCAAATTCATTAACAACACTTAAATTATGAATGCTGCAACACAGTTCTCACATACTATCGAGTATAAATGTGATTTAGGGGTTATCCAGGAGACCGTGATGGGTACAGAAGAACCGACAGCCAGAGAGTCAGAGTTTTATTGTTCCATTGAGTCAAAGAGACACCAGGGCAGATAAAGCAGGCACTTTGGTAAATAAACATGCATGAACTCGAACAAAATATAACACCAAACAGAAGAACAACACCTCATTACCTGGGTTATCTCAAACCGTGACACTCTTACAAATACTGTATGAAGAGTTTAGATTTACCGATGAAGCCCAAACACCCCGCTATGACACCAAAACACCCTTCCATCCCATTCCTAAATAGTTGTAACCACACAATTGTTAACATCCAGTAAATCTCACCATTTCAACATGTTTCTTGAAGACAGAATGTTCAGAAGCGCTTTTAGTTTCATCTTATTCTGAAAGGTCACGTTGTGTTTTACCATCCTAATACTGCGACATGGAAGCAGTTCAAACACTCCTATCTGCACGATTCTTATCATGAAACAGACGCAGAACTAAAGTCTGGACTACATAAAGTCATAAACAGACAGTAGTTCATTGTATCCGTGCACCTGTGAACTCTGAGCAGATAATAGCATGTTTTAAAAGTCAGAAATTGGCGGGAACGATCTACACTTTAGTCAGTCTTTGCACTGTGAGTTTTTGCAGTATCGTTGTTGTGTTCTACCACCAGTATTCACCTTAAAAACAAACTGAACTCACAATGGTTCTGAACTTTATCATGAGTCATCTTTGGGTTTTTTTTTTTTTTTTTTTGACTAGCCAACACCCTAAACAGTCATTTAAAAACATTTCAAAGAATAACCAGTCAGTTGTTCATCACTGGGAGCAAGGCAGCTGACGAAATAAAAGGCACTTTTCTCAAACCAAGTCTACATTATAAAAACCACTGTTTTGCATGTTGCACAAACTGCTGTTCCCTCAGAATGAAATGCATGTCCTAAACAGGACGTCCTGTCCTCTACAAAAGCCCATTTCCTGCTGGGCCTGAAACCATTCCCTGACCACTCTTTGTCTGGCATTGCTCCAGAACATTTCCAAGTACTTTCCTCGTTTCCAACTGGCTTCCTTTTCCTAGCGCAACTGGAGTTGCGTCATCTCTGCACATTGTAGTCCCTGTGCGTTTCAGCTTGCGGTTGCTCCCAAGGCTTGTTTGTAAGTCTGAGTGACGTTTTCGCAGTCAGAAATCGAAAACACGCTATCGGACACTCCTGCGAGGTAGCAGGCCATGTCCATTTCCCAGTGTCCCTGGTACTGAGACTCTTCCCTCAAGTCGAGGAGATTGTCAGCGGACACGCATCCTCGCATCCTGCGTCCACTTGCTGGTCGCTCCATTGGGGCGACTGGAATCTCGCGGTCAGGTAGATCAAGTCTGTCGAAGGACTCCGAGGAGAGGATGCTATCCTCGCTGATCGCGCCGCTCGGTCGGGATCTGTTGACCACCGTTGGTGAGGAGGGTGCAAGCTGGTCCAGCGAGCCGAATTCCTGCAGGCCGCCGGAAAACTTGCCGTGCCGTTTGAGGATGCCCTTGCGGTGTGGCTCTAGGTTCCCAAGAGTCTCTCCGGAGCTCTCCGGTGAAGAGGAATAATAGCCTGACTCGCTTTCCGAAGGCTTCTTCAGGATGCCTTTAGGGGGTGGAGGCAGGACAGATGGCGCCAAAGCGTTCTGGCTCTTCTCCTCCAAGGGTGTAGCCTGGGAGTCACTGGATGCTTTCTGTTTAAGACTTCCCCGCTTCTTTAGAATTCCTTTAAATGGGCGAGGAGCTTCCTGCATGGTCTGCGAGACGTTGTTTTCTTTACGCGACCTACGTATGGAGCGCTGTCGCTGGACCGGTTCTCCTCCTGTGGCCCCGCCTGTCCGCAACAGGCAGCGCATCTTAGAGCTGCTCTCCAGAAGAGGGCGAGAGGTGCGGCGTAGCCAGTCCACAATACGAGTCGGGCCACCGGTTTGGCATGCAACTGCCGCATGTCCTGGATCCTGATGCGCAGCTGCAGATTCACTCTGAGCCAGTAGAGGGAGCTGATAGCCCCAGTTGAGCCACCAGTGACCCGCGATCTCCTCCAAAGTAGCTCTACGCTCTGGGTTTACCATCAACATCCAACGGATCAAACCACACGCATCTGTGGGGCGACAAAAAGGATTAGGATTGATGCTACAAATGTATGGCCTACAGCAGAGATGTCCAGTCCTGCTTCAGGAGGGCCACCTTCCAGTCGAGTTAGCTCCAGCTCCAATTTAAACTTGCCCAAGCCAACTAACCAATGTCTTCAGGATCTCTAGAGGCAGGTGTGTTGGAGCTAATCTCTACAGGAAAATGGCCCTCCAGCTGCAGGACTGGACACCCCTGGCCTACAACATCACAGACTACAAAGCTGCATGCAAACCGACTGGCTTCTGGAAGTCATTTTTTTTCTGTAAGAGTTAGCAACGTGAGGGACTGTTGGCAGTGCAAAGCAGGTGTATCCATGTGGCACAGTTTCAAAGTTTTATGTAACTATGCAAATGATCAGCAATGCAGTGTTTTGACTACTAATGGGAATGAAAGCATGGGAGCACAAACAGTGCACAGTATCCCGATACTGTGTTTCCCAACCCTGTTCCTGGAGGCACACCAATTGTACACATCTTCAAACTCTTCCCAATCAAACACACCTGATTCAACTCATCAGCTTGTTAGTAGAGACTAAAAGACCTGAAATGGTAAGGGAGACATCCAAAATGTGTACTGTTGGTGTGCCTCTAGGAACAGGGCTGGGAAACATTGCGTTGCAAAATTAGTTCACGTTACTCTGGGCAGTTTTTCAGTTATCTGTAATGTAGGGACATAGCTAAAAATGATGCATGGAAAACCATGTGAGAAATTGGACCTCATCAAAAATGTTAAATCAACATTAAAACAGCCACTACAACCAACATCATGGCAACCAGACAACCTCCAGCAATAAAGTTGCTGCCGGTGTGGACTCAACAGTCAGAACTCAAATTTATGAGACTGCAATGCAATGATCAACAGATGGAAGGCTATCTGCTATAAAAGCTTATCTGCTAGAAATAGATAAGCTCCATCTATAAAACTGCTACATGGCATGGTTGAAAGAGCCAAGTCTTGACCTTTGACAAACACAGTAAACCAGTTTCGTACGTTGGTTTAAAAATAGGGCAAACAGTACACAAAGGAGGTCTCTTGAGTTTCGGTTGTCTTCTAAATCGTTTAAGAGCCTCACCAGATGATTTGGTGGGTTTGCGGAAGTTTCCGGTGCTGATCTGCTGGACCAAGTTCTTGTGGTCTTGTCCATCGAAAGGCATGGCTCCATGAACCAGAGTGTACAGCAAGACGCCCAGAGACCAGCTGTCCACCTCTGGTCCTCTGTACGGCCTGCCGTTCACAATCTCGGGCGAAGCGTACAGAGGGCTGCCGCAGTACGTCTGCAGGAATTTATCACCCTGGTACAGGTTTGACAACCCGAAGTCAGCGATCTGAAAAACAGACAGTGGTTTCAGTGATTCCCATCTAGCGGTCGTTGGCCTTTCATCAAGTAGATTTATGCCGTTATCTCACGCAAGTTTCAATAGGGTGTTTGTCTTACGGCATCTTGTTTAATAAACAGAAGTATCAGAGATAATGCTTCAAACAGACTATGAAAGTCGCGACAGAGAAAATGGCTTTAAAGGGTTAGTTCACCAAAAAATTCCAATTCTGTCATTAGTCACTCACCCTCATGTTGTTCCAAACCCGTAAGACCTTCGTTCATCTTCAGAACACAAATTAAGAGATTTTTGATGAAATCTGAGAGCTCCCTGACCCTCCATAGACAGCAAAGATATTAACAAGATCAAGGCACAGAAATATAGCAAGGACATCGGTAAAATAGTCCATGTGACATCAGGGATTCAACCGTAATTTTGAAATATCTTAATTTGTGTTCTGAAGATGAACGAAGGTCTTATGGGTTTGGAATGACACGAGGGTGAGTAACTAATGACGGAATTTTCATTTTGGGGTGAACTAACCCTTTAAGGCCCGTCCACACCAGGGACTACTGTATAAAGATAACTGTATAAGCGTCCACACCAGCGGACGATATCGTCTGTTTATTCTCAGCGCGCGCTCGTCTACCTCTTTAAATTCTCGAGCTTGCGACAGCAGGATTGATTCTGATTGGCTGTCGATGTTTGTATCGTTCATCAGCTGGGAAAAAATCGTTCTGAAAGTGATTCCAACGATTTCGTTTCTCTGTGCCTTTATCGTTATAGTTGTGGTGTGGACTCTTTTTAGAACTAGATCTTTATCGTTCTTGGTGTGAATGGTGCTTAAGACTCTCAAAGGTCTGTTCAGCAGTTTCCAATAAGGTTGTCCAGTCCTGATCCTGGAGGACCACTGTCCTGCAGATTTATCTCCATTCCTAATGAAACACAAAGCTAATCAAGGTCTTCAGCAGCGGTTCTCAATCCTGGTCCTGGAGAACCCCCAACAAGGCATGTTTTTGATGTCTTTCTTATCTGACGCGCATTTGAGGCCTTGGAGTCTTTACTACGATACGGTACAGTATAAGGTACGATACATTGGGGGTTCTCCAGGACCAGGATTGAGAACCACTGGTCTTCAGGATTACTAGAAACATCCAGGCAAGTGTGTTTGGGGCAGGCTGGATCTAAACTCTGCTGGATTGGACACCCCTGGTTTACTACATAAAGTAATAATAAAACAAACATTTATTCTGCTGATCATTCTTAAATGAGGTCCAATGATTGCAAATTAAAAATGTATTCTGTCCCGAACTTACCTTTATATTGCCGTTGTCGTCCAGCAAGATGTTCTCCAACTTCAGGTCGCGATGAACAATACCGTTCTGTTGGAAAAACGGAGATATTTAGAAACCACACCCGTCGATTTTTGTAAATCTGATCCGACTTTAAATTCTAAATAGATATAGCCCAGAAACGCAGTAAGGACATCGTTAAAATAGTCCATGTGACATCACTGGTTCAACCGTAATTTACAGAGCTACGAGAATGCTTTTTGTGCGCAAATAAAACAAAAATAACGACTTCATTCAACAATGTGTTCCGAGGATGAACGAAGGTCTTACGGGTTTGGGCGAGTAATTAAAGACAGATTTTTCATTTTTGGGTCAACTATCCCCAGTGTTACATTAATTAAATTAGTTACTTTTGAAAATGTGAACGATTACAAAGGGGGTTACATCTGATTTTTTCACACACATACAGATTTAATTGACTTCTTTCATAAATTGCATTGACTGCTCTAAAATATGAAACTTATTTTAGGACACAATTATGCGATAACTCTTTTATTTCCTATTTGTGTCCCTGCCGCACAAAAGCCGTGTTAAGTCGCTGGGGGATATTT
This sequence comes from Sinocyclocheilus maitianheensis, assembly GCA_018148995.1. Lineage (NCBI taxonomy): Eukaryota > Metazoa > Chordata > Actinopteri > Cypriniformes > Cyprinidae > Sinocyclocheilus > Sinocyclocheilus maitianheensis. The sequence continues at coordinate 220,346 of JADLZM010009415.1, forward strand.
GTAGCAATAGCCAACAATACATTGTATGGGTCACAATTATACATTTCTCTTTTATGCCAAAAATCATTAGGATATTAAGTAAAGATCATGTTCCATGAAGATATTTTGTAAATCTCCTACCGTAAATATATCAAAACTTAATGTTTGATTAGTAATATGCATTGCTAAGAACTTCATCTGAACAACTTTAAAGATGATTTTCTCAATATTTAGATTTTTTTGCACCCTCAGATTCCAGATTTTCAAATATTGTCAGATCCTAACAAACCACACATCAATGGAGAGCTCATTTATTCAGCTTCCAGATGATGCATGAACCTCAATTTCACAAAATGGACCCTTATGACTGGTTTTGTGCTCCAGGGTCACATTTGGGTTTAACAGTTTTTCCAAGGCTAGATTGTTAGATGCCAGTGTTTCTCGCTATAGCCATGCAAAGATTTGATTCCAAAACCAGTATCATAGCTATCAAACTCTGTATTTAACCTCAGAACGTCTGACAGTAATCAGTGCTACTTAATGTTTCAAAATGATTAACCGTTGAAAACATTCGTTAGAAATGTAGAAAAGTTATCAGTTACATTAATAAAGCAACTGGAAAGTTACACTACTTGTTACATTTTAAATGCGGTAGCTAGTAATCCGTAACCTTCCCTTTAATGAATGATCGACGACGTCACTTTGTTTTAAAATGTCAGTTTCACTCTTAAAGACTTTCCTGAAAATCCCCAGACTTTCCTCTGATTCCCCAACACTCGATCTCTAAATACAGACTTGCGTCAGAGCTGGAATGCGAGTCTTTCATTGTTGTGTTTCTCTGCAGGAGGGCAAAGCCTCATTTAACCTCGCAACAAAAGCTCTGCGGCCACACCTGCGACTCTCCAAGACGCTTCCAGCCGAGGTTTGCTCTCGGAGCTCTTGCTGTGTTTGGTAGTGTGCGCTGCGTGAAACTTGCGCAGTCATGCGGAGGCTGATGCGCATTATGCAACCCCAGAGCCTTCCCATAGTTCTCCTGACTGTGAGAAATGCTCACATGACGTCTGACTAATATCTAGTCTGGCTGACCTCAGCAGTCGACAGATATCTGCTAAACTAAACCTCTAAAACGGCACCCATAACAAGCTAAATGTGTTAGTGTTATAGCGGTTATAGCTACGGTAGACGAGATAGCACAGGACAGAATGACTGATAAACTGGTCAATCAAATCAAAATTGTATCATTACTGTAGCGTTGTAGCTTTTTATTATTTTGAATTGGTAAATAAAAATAAATGCAATTTTTAAAAAGCTTTCAAGTTGTATTTTTGTTGTGATTGTCTTTTTTTTTTAATTTATCTACATAATTATTCATTTTTATTTTAGTCTTAGTTTTAGTACTTAGACTAAAAAATCGGAAATGTTTAAAAAAATAACTGAAATTGTTTTGTTTTTTAAAATATTTTAATTTATTTCATTTACCGTGGACATTAATAAATAGAAATTACAGCAGTGTTATTTTAAAACGTCACGTAACACGATAATATAGTTTTTAAATATTATGTTTATTTTTTTATTTTCAGTTTTACGTTTTAATTTTGACGTTTAAGTTCCTAAGTTTGTTGTCTTTATAGTTTTAGCTATTTTAGTACTTCAACTTAAACTAAACAGAATTTAGAAACGTTGCAAAATAAGCAACGTCACGTAACACGATAATATAGTTTTTAAATATTATGTTTATTTTTTTATTTTCAGTTTTACGTTTTAATTTTGACGTTTAAGTTCCTAAGTTTGTTGTCTTTATAGTTTTAGCTATTTTAGTACTTCAACTTAAACTAAACAGAATTTAGAAACGTTGCAAAATAAGCGATAACTGGAATAAATTAATTCCTTAACATTTGAATTTATCTCCGTAACCTCAGACATTAAAGAATAGAAATTACAGCAGTGCTATTCTAGTATTATTAGTATTTACAACGTTAGTTAAATTTTAAATTTTTACGTTTAAGTTTGTAATTTTGTTGCGTTTTTTGTCATTTAGTTTTTATCCGTTTGTATTTCCGTTTTAGTTCATTTAGTACAACTAAATGTTTCTTTATATATATTTTAATTTCAGTTCACTTTTATTCAATTTCAGATCAATTATGACGGCTGATATTATACCTACGTTTCACTTTTAAGTGAGATTCGAAGTGGATCAAAACCAAAATGCGTTCTTGTCTTACGAACAACGTTGAACTTTTTCGATCCACTTCAAATGTATTTAATAGCATCCTCAACCCTTAAAGCTTCAATGCACTGAAACCAAGCATCAAAACATTGCATTGTATTTTAAAGCATTTAGCAATAGGAAACAACCCTACAGAAACAGAACAGGTTTTAACGCTTGGATTAGAAAGAAAGAAATGTGTGTTCTAACCTGGTGGCAGTAGTGTACGGCAGAGACGATCTGTCTGAAGAAATGCCTGGCTTGGCTCTCAGAGATGCGCTGTTTGTCGCAGATGTAGTCATACAGATCTCCTTTACTGGCGTACTCCATCACGATCACGATCTTCTCCTTGTTCTCGAACACTGAAACACACAGGCACATCACTCTCAGCGGTGGAGCACACTGACGTGTCTGTCTGTCTGGATCCGAGCGCTCTGTGGATCCGTACCTTCGTGGATGCTGATGATGTGCGGATGAGCCAGAGACGACATGATCTCGATCTCGCGCCGCGTGTGCATCAGATCCTGCTCGTCCCGGATCTTCTCCTTACGGATCGACTTTATGGCCACCTGGAGAACGAGACCGAACACACATCACAGGCCTGCCGGAGTCACAGTCGTCACGATTATATCTGACAGATGTATGAGGAAATACAGCATTTCACACACTCAATAACAATATATTTAACTATTTAAAGATTTATTCTATAGTAAACAATTATTAAATATGAATTTAAATATTTAACCATTAATGTTTACATTTATTTACGTTTCTATCCATTATGTACCCCATTTTAACGAGACCGCAGGGGAGCGGGAAAGTTGAATTGATTTGTGATATCATGTTGTTATTTCGGTTTGTATATTGTTAATTAATTAATTAAATAAAATCATATATGTTAATTATATTAATACACTATACTAATATATTTTATTATTTTATATTAATAGCATTAATTGATTACATACTAAACAATTATTAAGAATCAATTTAACTATAAAATGAAGAAAATTGACATATGGAAACTTGAACTCTACAGAAAATGAATCAGGCGTGAAAGTAGTTCAAGCGAACGACTGTATTTAGTTTAGTTCTTGGGATCGATCCTGAAGCACCAACGGTTTCTGTGTCAATCATTTGTCAGACGGATCTTACGCAACTTTGTCATATTGAAAGTGATATTTACGCAAAGATAGTTTCACAAATGATTTACAGAGAAATGCATACTGCTTACAGTAAAACTGAGATCAGAGAGCGGCGTCATCTAACACAGCAGACTGTGAGGATCCTCTCTAATGAATCACAGTGACTGATGAGTGTGTGTGTGTGTGTGTGTGTGAGTGAGAGTGTGTGTGAGAGAGAGTGTGTGTGTCTGTCTGTGTGTGTATATGTGTCTGTGTCTGTGTGTGTGTGTGTGTGTGTGTCAGACGTGTCTCCGCAGGTCACTGATGACTGGCAGATGGACAAACACAGACGCACACACACATCTGTTCTGACACGCAAAGCAAACTTAAACATTTCTAAAAAAAAAAAAACAGGATTTAGACCCTCAATTTTGTTTTTTAGTTTTACTATTTTTACTATTATTTGTTTAAGAGATGTAACCAGTGAAATGTTTGCGAGGTATGTATGGAACACCATTAGTGTCAAAAATACTTTTGTTAAATTATATTAAATAATTTTCAGTTTTTTCCCGTATATCTCACACACTTTTGGACTGAATGTTGTTTATAATCGTGAATACGTGCGTCTATTGATGAACCACTGCAGCATGAAAAACTCATCGTTTTCATCTGAAAGTTCACGGAAGTTAAATTAATTGATTTTATTTGAAAATATTGATTTACAGTCTTTTGGTGTGGCTCATGTGTAGCTTAAAAATGCAAAGAGTTTCTAAAAATGTTTAGATGATAAAATTAATTAGAAAATGTAAAAAAACAATCAAAAGGGGTAAAGTGTGAAAACCGTGTCCCAGAGTAGCACAGTCGAGCACACTTTAGTTTATCTTAAGAAGTACTAAAGAATCATTTTTGCTATATTAAGTAGAAAGTTAATGCGTGAACAATACATTATGGAAGTGCACTTTTTTCCACCTGGGTTCCTAATAAAGGAGTTATCTAGTCCACCAGAACGAGCGCTGTAAACAGTGTTATTATCAGGAGCGTTCGAGCCGGTTATCTGTGAGGACAGAAGCAGGTCAGACGCGTCCAGACTCGCTCAGAAGAGCAGAATAAATAACAACCTGCTTCCTGACGAACTGAACAAACCACCCAGAAAACCCCCGCCTGCCCCGAGGCTTTAATCAGTAACCAGCTCCGGCGCTCAGGGAATGGAAAATGAAACGAAGCGAACACAAGCGGCTCGTTTACATGCGTTCATTTGCATCGACTGCTCGTCGGAAACTAACTAAACGTTCAAAACAACAAAGAACACCAGCAAAAAAACACCCGTTTCTTTGTGTCGATTTTTTGGTGTTCCACAAAAATAAATACAAATAATTACAGTTAAAATAAATAACCTAAACATTCTTCAAACTAAAGAATAAATTATTTTAATGATTACCTAGGATAAAATAATATAATAACAATGATTAAACCATTTCATTTATTAAATAAAATAGTCGATCTATCAAACTTAATGCGTTTTGTTCCTATTTTGCTTTAAAAATATGTTTAGACGATTCACTTGAGAATAACCGTATATTATTATATTCATTTAATTTAAGTCAAAATTATTTTTCTCTTGTTTAAAACATAAATCGTAGTTTTGTGCTGCACAAATGATTATTATACGTGTATGTATTCTTGAAACAAGATGGATTTAATAATAAATATCAACAGTTTTGTATCTTAAGCTAAATATAAATTAAATAAAAAATATTGTTTTCTTGTTTGAAGCATAAAACTATCAAAACCTAGTGAGCTTTGTGCTTCTAAGGAACGAAAGACTCATTTTATAGCAGATTTATTCTCAAAAAACTGAATTATTATTTTACACGGCATTGCTTTTTGCATTTTAACATGATTCTTTTTATGAAAATTAAACGTATATAGTATAAAAGTCTAAACGTATGCTATCAAATATATAAAGTTTGATATATATATATATATATATATATACACTGCATATTAAATTGTACATCATGTATTATAGAATATTTACTTTTTTAGAATACATATAAAATAAACTACTATTAATACTGAAAAAAAAATATATATATATATCAAATATTTACATGTCAGTAATATTTGTTATGCAATTTAATATTTTTAAAAACATAATAATAGTTTTTCTCACAGTGATGAGATTAAGCATGGATAAGAAGTTAGTAAAAGTAAGGGTTTAGGGTGAAGTGTGCTGCATTGTCATGAAACTAGTTTTCAAAGGCAAAAACAAGAAGCCCATGTTTTGAGGAGACTGGCTCGTTAGGTGTCCATTAATGGCACTGTTTGAGGCAGAATAACAATAGGGCCGTGCGTGTGAAAATAAGTTGAGGCTCTGTGAATTGAGCCGTGGGCTATTTAAAGCTCTTTCCAAAGGCTGGGTGGCTCCGCAGAACCTGTTTAGTGTTTACTCTGATCACTGACGAGCCTCACAAGCACAGCAAAACCTGGAGTGAGTGTTCTCATCACAGCAGCTCAGCAATGCCTCCTAATGCGTGCAGACACCACGTATGGCAAGCCGCTTTAACATTTACTCCGAACTCTTGATATCAACAACTCACTACTTAAAAGGCTAGTTCTTGATATCAGGATTTGAATTTCAGCTAGTAAAACATATAATTCTTCATATCTGTAATTGTATTAGTTAATCGTCACCATAGGCTGCCATTCAAATTCAATTGTTGATATCGAGAGTTGATTTCTTCCAATTTCACGTATCGGAAATACAATTCTTACTAGTAAAAACCTTTCTTTTTTATATCAGTAATTGTTACTAGTGCAAATGATATCAAGAATTTCTGATATCTAAGATGGCTTACTTTACTAGTGACAATCACATTCGTGATATCAGAAATTAACATCGTCGCTAGTGACGATATCAAAAATTAGCATTTACTCGTAGCAATTGAGAATTAAAATGTTTTACTAGCTGAAATTCAATTCCTGATCTCAAGAGCTAGCCTTTTAACTAGTGACAACTGAGTTGTTGATATCACGAATTCATATCCTGTGAAGGAATAAATGTTAAAACGGCTTGCCATACTACACACAGCAAGTGCAAAGCACATACTGGCCAATCATTTAGCGTAAAAAGTGCTTAAAACCTGCAGGACAATTAAAAAAGCACAGCCATAAAATAACTTCTGTCAATTTATTCTATAGTAAAAAATATTTTTATATTTTATTCTAAACATTGCATTATTTACAAAATTATCTGATGATTTTAAAATACGTTTGATTTATTTTAAATGATGAATATCGCTCTCTCACCGTTGTGCCGGCCCGGTCCTCGGCTTTCTTCACGCGGCCGTACGTGCCTCTCCCGAGCGTCTGCAGGAACTCGTAGCGGTGCTTGAGGTTGTGTTTGTGATGGTGCCGCTTCACCGCCTGACGCTTGACGCGCGCGTCGCCCGGTTCCCCGTCACACTCCATCAGTTTTCAGCGGAGGAAGATGAGGAGGAGGAAGATGAAGTGCGTTCATGTCCGCGTACAGGTGCGACAGCGAGCGAGCGGCGCGTGCGGAGCGACTACCAGAGTCCAGTGTGGGCGGGGCGCTCGCCGTAAGCACCGCCCCTCGCGACTAGGTAGGCGTGTTTAAACCCTTTACACAGTAGGGACAGAGCGACACGCGTCATCATCTGGAAGCCACGCCCACATTCCAACGCTCTCCATTGACTCTGTATTGCGGAAGCTGGCTCCTTGTAATTTCTTGTAACTTGTAGTATTGTAAATGTAAATAACGTGCGTCTGGTCCTCACAGGAACGTTTCATTAGCGTTCAATTCAATATGGCGTCTAAACCGACTGACTACTCAGGTTAAAATGACATTATTAATAAAACAATGCTCTTATTTCAGTTAGTTAGTCCTCTTTTATGATCCTTTATTTACAACATAATACTTTATGTTAGTGTACACTCACGCAAAGAGAACAGAAATGTGGTAAATAAACAAAAACCGTGATTGAATTAAAATCACAAACCCAGTGATATTGCAGTAGTGTTCAGCAGTTGCGCAGGTTTAGCCACTAGAGGGCGCCAGGTGGCCTCACTATACAAGCTTACAGTATACAGAGTGCATAGCACATCAGAAGAAAAGAGAGGATTGTGACGATGACACATCAAATTTAAGATAAAGATTAGATGCAGATGTGTACACGCAGCGACCAAAATAATAACAGTAATAGTAACCGGAAAATTAACCACGGTTTTATTATAGCGAAAGTGTAGGACCCATGTATTTTGCCGTATTGATTACAACATGTTTACTACAAATACCATGGTTTAACTAGTTTAATTTGATGGTTTAACTATAGTAACCACGGCTTTTTGCTCTCGTTTGTTGGTTAATAAGGGAGTGAGAACCCTGCTGAAAAACAAACAAACAAAACAATAGAAACCATCAGAGAAGTTGTAATGGCTTTACTGGTTATAATGGGACTTGTACTGGTTTTAATGGTAACTGTTGGTCTGGTACTTAGTCGCCTTCATTTGGTAGCTACCCCTAAATCCTAACGGGATATATCCCAAAACACACTACAGGACTCCATTTTTAAAGTTTTAATTGTTGAAAGCTGGTAATGTTTTTCAGCAGGAAATGTGTGTGTGGTGGTGTGAAAATATTTTTGTTAGTTTTTTTAAAGTATGTCTAACAATGTCTCTCACTTAAATAATGACGTACACGTTTTTAAATACGTACTTTGTTTACGTTCGCTACGCGAAGCGGACTGCATTTCCCAGCATGCACCAGTGAGCCCCGCCCACCGAGCGTCCCTCTCTCCAAATGGACGCAGCAGCGCATAACTCGCGTATTTTGGGCTGAAAAGTGAAACATTCCCGACGCAAACACCGGGATTACCGATGATCGGCGCTCACCCGCGGGGGGAAGCTGCCTAACAGCCGCCGAGCGCAAGCAGCGACCCGGTCCGCGCCAGAGTGTGTGTGTTACCGATCCGAACCGCGCCGATATCGGTCCGGTTACCGGGAGGAGGCCGTGTGTGAGTGTGTGTGAGTGAGTGAATGTGTGTTTAAGTGTGTGCTGATGCACTGACGCACACACACACACACACCGCTGGTTGTTGTTGTTGTTGTTGTAAAGTTATCGGTCCGGTCCATCCTGGTGATCCGGGTCTCTGCAGAAGCAGCGCGAGCTCGGATGGATGCGTGACGCGGACTCGCCCCGGGATCAGGATGGAGAACCCGCAGAGAAACAGCCCTGTGGTCAGAGATCTGACCCGAGCCTTCAGCCACTTCAACAAACACAACGTGTTCCTGAAGAAGAACCTGAAGGAGACCCTCACCTTCTTCCGCGAGATCCGACAGAACCACAGCAGCACACCTGCGGCGCTGGACACAGGTGAGTCCGCCAGCCGATGCAACCGATACTCTTAGCCGCTCCATGTCAGAAGCGCTGGAAACATGCAAATACAAGCTCATTTAACACATGCTGTCGTAGAGCATGAATATTGTTGGAAATAAACACCGTCTTTATGACCAGTCAGCATGTTTCACTTTTATTTCTGCTTTTTGAAACTATAAATAATGCTAAAGTAATCAAATCAAATAAAAAGAAGTGACTGCGAGACTACAACTGTATAAAAGTATAGAATGTATCATTATTATAAAAATGTTGTTGTAATTAAATATATCTGTGTAGTTAAATATTACTGATATATAATATTTCCTGCGTAAATACACGCATATTTGCTCTCTGATAATTAAGCTACACATATTTTTTTAAATCATTATTAAGTACTATTTATATACTATAATAGTATTTATTTTTAAGTAGCCTTTTAATTTAATTAAATTAATTACTTAATTTTATATTGAGTATTTTAATTTTCTGTTCTATAAATTTAAATAAGTGTTTAAATTCAGTTTGTTGTGAAGGCTTTATATCTAATTTAAGTTTCGGTTTAATTTTTTATTTCAGTTATCATCGGATTTTAATCATTTTAGTTGAAGTTTTATGTAATAATAAAAACATTGGAAAAAATGACTGATATTCATAAAGTTTTTAATAGAAGTTAATGTATTTATTTTCTGTTCTATAAATTGTTTTAAATAAATATTCCCATTTAACTTAACTTATTTTCATTTCAGTTGTGAAGGCTTTATATCTAAATTAAGTTTTGGTTTAAATTTCTATTTCAATTAAGACAGTGGGTTTTTAATAATTTTACTCTAAGCTTTAGTTTAATTATAACAACATTGGAAAAAATGTCCGATATTAATAACGTTTTTAGTAGAAGGTTATTTAACGATTCCTTGCTTAAATACTGTGGTTGGGTTTTATTCTTTAAATGCATAACAAGCAGAGTCAGTCATCAGTAGATCTGTTATCAGACGACTAATATACAATATATGAAACTATCGGTTGGAGATATCGGTTATCGGTCGAGCTCTGCTTGTGTGTTAATGTGTTGGTTATCAGTGATGGGGATTCCTGATATTGTGTGTGTGTGTGTGTGTCTCCTGCAGCAGGTGTAGTGTTAACAGCAGAAAATGTCTCAAACAGGATTTAGTGCAGAAATAAGCAGCTTAACAGCCGTGAACAGAGTCACATTCAACTGAACCAAGAACTAAACACTCCACAGTGCTTTAATGAGGACACACACACACACACACACACACACACACACACACATGCATGAACATGAACTCGCATTGATTCATTGACATCACAAAATCTGGTACGACTCTCATATCACCACCAAATCAAAAGACAAAAATCAGAAAATATATTTGACATTAAAAAACCAAGCCTGCGTCATCACTAATGATATTGTTTTCATGGCATTTAAACACATTTTTCCCTTTCACTCTCATCCGTGTGCTGTGGAGGAATCTGTCATGAGTCAGTGTTAGAATATGAGCAGTGTCATCTGTACTGTACTTGCTTTGATGTTGTGTGTGTGTGTGTGTGTGTGTGTGTGTTTGTGTTTGAGAGTGTGTGTCTGTGAGTGAGTGAGTGAGTGAGTGTGTTTGAGAGTGTGTATGTATGTTTGTGTTTGAGAGTGTGTGTGTATAGGTGTGTGTCTGTGAGTGAGTGTGTGTGTGCGTGTGTGTGTGTAGATGTGTGTGTTTGTATGTTTGTGTCTGTGAGTGAGTGTCTGTGAGTGAGTGTGTGTGTGTGTGAGTAGATGTGTGTGTTTGTATGTTTGTGTTTGAGAGTGTGTGTCTGTGAGTGAGTGAGTGAGTGAGTGTGTTTGAGAGTGTGTATGTATGTTTGTGTTTGAGAGTGTGTGTGTATAGGTGTGTGTCTGTGAGTGAGTGTGTGTGTGCGTGTGTGTGTGTAGATGTGTGTGTTTGTATGTTTGTGTCTGTGAGTGAGTGTCTGTGAGTGAGTGTGTGTGTGTGTGTGTGTGAGTAGATGTGTGTGTTTGTGTGTGTGTGTTTGAGAGTGTGTGTCTGTGAGTGAGTGAGTGAGTGAGTGTGTTTGAGAGTGTGTATGTATGTTTGTGTTTGAGAGTGTGTGTGTATAGGTGTGTGTCTGTGAGTGAGTGTGTGTGTGCGTGTGTGTGTGTAGATGTGTGTGTCCTAGTTTACTTGAACTAAGAACGATCAATACTTTTACAGCATTTATTAATCTTAGTTAGATGCTATTTACACTAAGTGAAAATAGCTATAGATTCTATTTACACTATGTAATGTTAAGTTTTTTCAATATTTTCTTTCAGCGTTTTTTATTTTTATTTAAACATTTATTTCAACTAACATTTTTTAATGGTTTCAGTTAACTATATTAACCCCGCATAATCCTTTATCCTTTAAATTTGATTCCTTATTGGTAAAAATGAATCTAAAAACATTTGGCCTTAGATGACCAAATCACACAAAGCTTAGTTCACAATGAAGCTGACAGTGGCGTAACTTCACAAAACATTAGTTTATTGAAATATAACTTCATAACTGATGTTTCTAGCATGCAAACTCAAGTAAGACTGTACATATCTCTGCAAATCTTATGTGTTTGTGTGTGCACACAGTATATAAAATACCTGTTGATGCATCTCTGGCTGTATAATTATGAAGAACTCTTCGTGGTAGAGCTGAATCAGACAGCACTGTGCTAAGGGTCTGCAGAGGAAAAAAACAGTACTAAGAATTTGCCAAGTGCGTGGGTCTATTGGCTTATAGTGGCAACAATACCATGTCTAGCCACTAAGCCATGTTGGTGAACCTGTCTTGGCATTCCTTCACATGGTTTTGCCACTGCAGACATTTGGGAGTGGAGCTTTCAGTGGCTGTAGCATTTGTGTAAACTCCACAAAGACAGCTTTGTCAGCACTGAGAGTGTATGTGTGTGTGTGTGTGTGTGTGTGTGTGTGTGTGTGGTTGTCGTCCTCGTTCCTGTCACACAGGAGTTTTGCAGGTCTGAAGCAAGTTTCCTCTGGTTTCTCAGTGAAATGGTTGAGTTTGTTTAATCAGTCTAAAGCAGCGCTCTCACGGCATCACGCCGTGACCTTTGACCCGTCTCAGGTGACCCCTGCTCTTTCCCCGGACCCCGCGCTCGTGTTTACTGTGATTTATAGTGAAGCACATCAGGTTCCTTGGACCTGTCGGGACTCGTCTGGCGCTCGGGGCTGGTTCTGACCAATCGGTGTGCGGGAGGCTCTGGCCACACCCCCACGAGCTGCATGTAAACACACGTCTGCGCTTCATCGCTGCTTCGATCTGCAGTAAACAACGTCTCCGAGACGCTTCCAGAAACCTCCTGAGAAGCTCTGCTCAAGTGCTCCGAGGGCAAACGCTGCTTTAAACACAAACGGTGCTCACAACAAATGTTGATTTCATTCAGTTAACAGAAGTTAATTGATAAAGAAAATCTATTTGTGACATTATTATTGATAGCCATTAAAACCTTTATCAGCACTGTAGCTTTGCAGGAGGTTTCTAGAAGCGTCAGTTCTTCTGGATTGAGTCCGTCTCAGTGTGTTCTGTTTCTTCATGTGACTCCAGACAGACTGATGATGATCAGATCAGAGCTCTGTGTGCAGCACTAACATATCTCTCACTGCATTATTACAGTTAATGACAAAAACTGATATTTCCTCCTGACACACTACAGCAGAAGATAGAAATAACTGGCTTAAAATACTAGCGTTCTAATAATTTTATATATATATATATATACAGTATACACTACCGGTCAAAAGTGTGGGATCAGTAAGACTTGTAATGTGTTTAAAGACGTCTCTTCTGCTCATCAAGGCTGCATTTATTTGATCAAAAATACAAAAAAAAACAATAATCTTGCAAAATGTTATTACAATATAAAATAATGGTTTCTATTTTAATATCCTTTAAAATATAATTTATTTCTGTGATGCAGCGCTGTATTTTCAGCATCATTACTCCAGTATAAAGATCACATGATCTTCAGAAATCAGTATAATATGTGATTTATTATCAGAATTATCAATGTTGTGCTGCACAATATTGTTTTGGAAACTGCAATGTTTTTTCAGGATTCTTTGATGAATCAAAAGTAAAAAAAAAAGAGCATTTATTCAAAATAGAAATCTTTTCTCACAATATAAATCTTTGCTATCACTTCTTAACAATTTAACACATCCTCGCTGAATAAAAGCTTTAATTTCTTTCAAAAAAAGAAAGAATATAAATGTACTGACCCCAGACTTTTGAACTGTAGTGTATATTGTTAGAAAAGATTTCTATTTTGAATAAATGCTGTTCTTTTTTACTTTTGATTCATCAAAGAATCCTGAAGAAAGTATCACATTTTCCAAAACAATATTGTGCAGCACAACATTGATAATTCTGATAATAAAGCAGCATATTAGACTGATTTCTGAAGATCATGTGACACTGAAGACTGCAGTAATGATGCTGAAAATACAGCTGTGCATCACAGAAATACATTACAGTTTAATGCATATTAAAATAGAAAAACGTTATTTTACATCTTAATAATATTTCACAATATTTAATTTTTTCCTGCATTTTTGATTAAATTAATGCAGTCCTAATGAGCAGAAGAACCTGCTGTAAAAACATTAAAAATCATTCTGATCCCAAACGTTTGAACAGTAGTGTATATATATATATATAATTTTATTTATTAATTTTTGCAAAATTTTGTTGCTAATTGTTTAATTGTAAATTAATAACTTTAAATGCTCCAAAGCATTCATATATATATATATAAGATTGTGTTCTTTTTTGCAATTTCATTGCTAATTGTTTGATTGCAAATTAGTAACCTTACACACACATAGATACAGTGGTGTGAAAAGGTTTTTGCCCCGTCCCGGTTTCTTTTTTTTTTTTTTTTGCATGTTTTTCCCCCTTAAAAAATTTTGATTATCAAAAAAATTGTAATATTATCCAAAGATAATGCAAGTGAATAA
>JADLZM010009415.1:255259-265528 GCA_018148995.1 Sinocyclocheilus maitianheensis
GTGTGTGTGTGTGTGTGTGTGTGTGTGTGTGTGTGTGTGTGTGAGTGAGTGAGATGTCAGTCTGAGTCTCTGTGTGTGTGTGTGTGTGTGTCCTCAGGAAAGCCGAAGATGGGCCGTGAGCTGGGCCGTGGTCAGTACGGTGTGGTGTATATGTGTGATAGCTGGGGTGGACGTCACCCGTGTGCCCTAAAGTCAGTCGTTCCTCCTGACGACAAGCACTGGAACGACCTCGCGCTGGAGTTCCACTACACACGGTAACACCACTCCAGTGCAATGTTTCTAAGTACATTTACTTAAATTCTAAGTACATTTACTAAAAATTATGATGATAATACTTATGTAATTATATTATTTTTTACTAATTTTTATTGAAAAAGAAAATAATAGTTCTTTGTTTTTTTATGTTTTTAATTTATTATTATTTAAATAATAATAATGATAGTGCTCATCGTTTTTAATATAATTATTAATTGTAATTTTACTTTGTTATTTTTATTATTGTAATTATCAGTTGTATTTTTAGTAATTAATGAGAACTAGTAATTGTTTTTTTATTCATTTAATTTTTATTCGATACAAATAACAGTAGCATTTGTTGGGGTGTTTTGTTGTTTAATCATTAAAGTTCTCTGTGTCCATCAGGTCTCTGCCTAAACACGAACGTTTAGTGAATCTCCACGGGTCGGTTATCGATCACTCGTACAGCGGCGGCTCAAGTATCGCGGTTCTGCTGATCATGGAGCGATTACACAGAGACCTCTACACAGGACTGAAGGTAACCTCACGACACCGGCTGTTTGTCTGTTCTTCCGTCTGTGGTTGTGATTGACGTGTCTGTCTCTCTCAGGCCGGTCTGTCTCTGAAGGAGCGTCTTCAGATCGCTCTGGACGTGGTGGAGGGGATCCGGTTCCTGCACAGTCAGGGTCTCCTACACCGCGACATCAAGCTGAAGAACGTTCTGGTGAGGAACTGCGTCCACCATCTGATTCTCTGTGACGAGATCCCATCATAAGGCATCATAGTGCTTCATAATGCATCAAAACACTTCATAATGCATTATAGTGCTTCATAGTTCTCCATAACGATCATAGTGCTTCATAATGCATCATAATGCTTCATAACACATCATAGTGCTTCATAACGCATCATAACACTATGTAAAGCATCATAGTGCTTCATAACGCATCATAACAATACAGAAAGCATCATAGTGCTTAATAATGCATCATAATAATACAGAAAGCATAGTGCTTCAGTTCTCCATAATGCATCATAGTGCTTCATAATGTATCATAATGCTTCATAACACATAGTGCTTCAAAACGTATCATAACACTATGTAAAGCATCATAGTACTTCATAACGCATCATAGTGCTTCATAACGCATCATAACACATCATTGTGCTTCATAACGCTTTGTAGTACATCATAGTGTTTCATAATACTTCATAATGCTTCATAGTTCTCCATAACTCATCATAGTGCTTCATAATGCATCATAGTGCTTCATAATGCATGATAACATTATATAAAGCATCACAGTGCTTCATAATGCATCATAGTATTTCATAACACTACATAAATCATCATAGTGCTTCATAACACACCATAGTGCTTCATAACACACCATAGTGCTTCACAACGCATCATAACACTACATAAAGCATCATAGTGCTTCATAACACACCATAGTGCTTCATAACGCATCATAACATTTCATAATGCTTCATAACACACCATAGTGCTTCATAACATTTCATAGTGCTTCATAACACACCATAATGCTTCATAACGCATCATAACATTTCATAATGCTTCATAACACATCATAGTGCTTCATAATGCATGATAACACTACATAAAGCATCACAGTGCTTCATAACGCATCATAGTGCATCATAACACTACATAAAGCATCATAGTGCTTCATAACACACCATAGTGCTTCATAACGCATCATAACACTACATAAAGCATCACAGTGCTTCATAACGCATCATAGTGCATCATAACACTACATAAAGCATCATAGTGCTTCATAACACACCATAGTGCTTCATAACGCATCATAACACTACATAAACCATCATAGTGCTTCATAACACACCATAGTGCTTCATAATCCATCATAACACAGCATAACGCATCATAGTGTTTCATAACACTACATAAAGCATCATAGTGCTTCATAACACCCCATAGTGCTTCATAACGCATCATACCACTACATAAAGCATCATAGTGCTTCATAACACCCCATAGTGCTTCATAACGCATCATACCACTACATAAAGCATCATAGTGCTTCATAACACCCCATAGTGCTTCATAACGCATCATACCACTACATAAAGCATCATAGTGCTTCATAACACCCCATAGTGCTTCATAACGCATCATACCACTACATAAAGCATCATAGTGCTTCATAACACACCATAGTGCTTCATAATGCATCATAACACTTCATAATGCTTCATAACACACCATGGTGCTTCATAACAATTTTTCACAAAGCATCAAAACACTACGTAAAGCATCATAATGCTTCATAACGCATTATAACACCTTGTAACACATCATAACACTTCCTAATGCATCATAGTGCTTCGTAACGCATCATAACACTTCATAGTGCTTTATAACGCATTATAATGTGTGTTTGTTTTTTTCTGTGCAGTTGGACAGACAGAACCGGGCGAAGATCACTGACCTGGGCTTCTGTAAACCCGAGGCCATGATATCCGGCAGTATCGTAGGGACGCCCATCCACATGGCACCGGAACTCTTCACAGGTCACTAACCGCTTAATGCTCGATTGATGATTGGCTTTAGTTTTTAGTGTTTCATCTTTTATTTGTTTAGACATAACAGTATACGATTTTAACATCAGGTGATAAATTATGAGTTTTAATTATTTTGACATTTTAAAAATGTAGTGTCCAATTTTAATATCAGTTGATAAAAATGATTTAAAAATTTAAATATTAACTTAATGGCAATTTTATTTAGAAAAAAATAGTCTGCGATTTTAATACTGGACAGCAAAATGAACCATCTTTAAATTATTTTGGAATTGAAAATGAAAAAAGCAAATTTTTTATGTTATGAAAATGAAGTTACTGTAGTTATTGTTTACATTAGTCTTCCGACGGCACGTGTGTTTGTTTATTTCGCGCAGGAAAGTACGATAACTCCGTCGACGTGTACGCGTTTGGGATCCTCTTCTGGTATCTCTGCTCCGGCTCCGTCAAACTCCCAGAAGCCTTTGAGAAATGCTCCAGTAAAGACCAGCTGTGGACCAACGTCAAGAAAGGTAACGAACGCCAGTCGGCAGATCGCGTCGACGCCGCGCTGTGAACTCTGGGTAAACTCCGTGTGCGTTTGCTGCTTTCAGGCTCGCGGCCGGAGCGTTTGCAAACGTTTGACGAGGAGTGCTGGCAGCTGATGGAGGCCTGCTGGAACAGAGACCCTTCCCAGAGACCCCTGATGGGCATCGTCCAGCCCAGCCTGCAAAGCATCATGGACCGCCTGTGCGACAATTCTGACCAAAAGAGCGGCAACCTGGAGGACTCGAACTGACACTCGTTTCCCTGCATGCTCCTCTGAGACGCTAAAGGAAAGCAGTTCTCGTTTGTGTGTATAAAATGGACGAATGTTGCTCGTCTGCCTCTGAACAAACCTGATCACGCGTGTCATATTCAGCGCTGCTCGTCACGGATCCTCCAGAGTTTTACATGTAGTCGAGTTTGTGCTACAGATGAACCGCTGATTTTTAGATGGTGTTTAAACTGGTTTACATTATCCTGAGATTACATTTTTTAATAAAATCATTTGGATCAATTCACTGCTGCACTGCGTTGATTTACTTCCTTGATTATTAAAGTGTATTAAATGTGATTTGCTAAAACATTTAAATATTAATTAATATTAATTATCAAAACAACAGATTAAGGTGAGACTTGATTTTCTTGTTACAGTGTAATTATTAATGTACGGAGTAATATTAACACATATTTACTATAGGGTTATTTGCAGGGAATAATTCATTATCAATGTATTCCCAGTGCTGGGGAAAGTTACTTTTAAAAGTAATGCGTTACAATGTTGCGTTACTCCATAAAAAAGTAACTAATTACGGTACTTAGTTACTTTTTATGGAGAGTACTGCGTTACGTTACTTTTGCGTTACTTTTTAAATCTGGACAGGGCTTGCTTGTTTGTTTTTAAAATTAAAAAGTTATATTTCTGGCAAATATAAAAGCCTTTCAGAGCAAAAGTGAAGTGAATGCGCCTCAGGCTGAAGGGAAAGTACAGTAGAATGCAGAAGAAGACATTTCAACACACTTCAGCAATAAACAAAGACACAGATGTTCGTCTAGAGTAATGTGTGATTATTAGTACGCTTGAACTGCATCATCAGAAGCTCAGAAGCTAATAGAATGGGATTAAATACATAAAGCATATTTGTGTTTAACATTTAATTATTGCAGGTTTGCGTCATATTCTGAGTTGTGTGATTTTTATTCATTTTGAGGAATACTGAATCTGTGTTTTGTGAGTGAGATGAATTAATGCATATTCATATTTATTATAGAGCTACAGTAACATCATCTGATTTCTGTCACCATGGCAACACCAGAGCTGTCAATCAATACATGAGAAACAAAGTAACTGCTGTTACTTATTTGAAAAAGTAACTCCGATATTCTCTTGTAAATTAATGCGTTACTTTACTAGTTACTTGAAAAAGTAATCTGATTAGGTAACTCACGTTACTTGTAATGCGTTAACACTGATCATTCATAGCTGTTTAGTATACTATAGTAAGTAAAGTGTGTAACAAAGACTCTAAAATAAAGTGCTATAACGTTGGTTTTATTTAACATTTCAGTCAGGCTAGTCTGAGTTTCCCCCAGTCTGTTCATTTTTAATAAGGTCTTATAATAACGCTTTTATTCAACATTTTCTGATAACATGTCAACAACAACATTTACAATTCTATAACGTTACTCGTTTCTTTTGAAGCGTTGATCGGCGCGCATGCGCAGTGAGTGGAGCGCGAAAATAACGGACGATTTCTGAGGTGAGGTTTTAGCCTTTTATAAAACAGTCAATATGACGACTTCTTGTTTTAACTTAAATATCCTTAACAAGACTAACCTTACTAATATTGCGATGTGACGAGAAGAAGAAGAAACAAGACTAGCGTGATCAGAATTGACTGGGTGTTGATATATCGTCGAAACATAGCAACTGAGTTTCATATTTCATATCTCTCTAGTTTATTTACTCTTCGAGTGAAACCTAAAGGTCGAAATTAATCTTTCTGCTCGGTGTTTGTCGAGGTAAAGGCTTTCATTATTTTAACTAATTATATGTGAGATTATAACGTATTAAACTTTGTTAATATTTCGATACTTTTGACGGTATTCTCAAAATGTCATGGTTTTCAGCTGCGACTTTATCCTTATGATCTTAATTATTTTATTTATTTATTACATGGCAGTAAAACGCCAAGGGGTTTTGACATTTTAAACATGGTTAATTTGTGGCGACTGTGGTTTAACTACAATAACCTTTTTTGTAGTAGTAGTAGCTAGTAGTAGCGAAACCATGGTTAATTTGTGGCGACTGTGGCTTAACTACAATAACCTTTTTTGTAGTAGTAGTAGCTAGTAGTAGCGAAACCATGGCTAATTTGTGGCGACTGTGGTTTAACTACAATAACCTTTTTTGTAGTAGTAGTAGCTAGTAGTAGCGAAACCATGGTTAATTTGTGGCGACTGTGGCTTAACTACAATAACCTTTTTTGTAGTAGTAGTAGCTAGTAGTAGCGAAACCATGGTTAATTTGTGGCGACTGTGGCTTAACTACAATAACCTTTTTTGTAGTAGTAGTAGCTAGTAGTAGCGAAACCATGGTTAATTTGTGGCGACTGTGGCTTAACTACAATAACCTTTTTTGTAGTAGTAGTAGCTAGTAGTAGCGAAACCATGGTTAATTTGTGGCGACTGTGGCTTAACTACAATAACCTTTTTTGTAGTAGTAGTAGCTAGTAGTAGCGAAACCATGGTTAATTTGTGGCGACTGTGGCTTAACTACAATAACCTTTTTTGTAGTAGTAGTAGCTAGTAGTAGCGAAACCATGGTTAATTTGTGGCGACTGTGGCTTAACTACAATAACCTTTTTTGTAGTAGTAGTAGCTAGTAGTAGCGAAACCATGGTTAATTTGTGGCGACTGTGGCTTAACTACAATAACCTTTTTTGTAGTAGTAGTAGCTAGTAGTAGCGAAACCATGGTTAATTTGTGGCGACTGTGGCTTAACTACAATAACCTTTTTTGTAGTAGTAGTAGCTAGTAGTAGCGAAACCATGGTTAATTTGTGGCGACTGTGGCTTAACTACAATAACCTTTTTTGTAGTAGTAGTAGCTAGTAGTAGCGAAACCATGGTTAATTTGTGGCGACTGTGGCTTAACTACAATAACCTTTTTTGTAGTAGTAGTAGCTAGTAGTAGCGAAACCATGGTTAATTTGTGGCGACTGTGGCTTAACTACAATAACCTTTTTTGTAGTAGTAGTAGCTAGTAGTAGCGAAACCATGGTTAATTTGTGGCGACTGTGGCTTAACTACAATAACCTTTTTTGTAGTAGTAGTAGCTAGTAGTAGCGAAACCATGGTTAATTTGTGGCGACTGTGGCTTAACTACAATAACCTTTTTTGTAGTAGTAGTAGCTAGTAGTAGCGAAACCATGGTTAATTTGTGGCGACTGTGGCTTAACTACAATAACCTTTTTTGTAGTAGTAGTAGCTAGTAGTAGCGAAACCATGGTTAATTTGTGGCGACTGTGGCTTAACTACAATAACCTTTTTTGTAGTAGTAGTAGCTAGTAGTAGCGAAACCATGGTTAATTTGTGGCGACTGTGGCTTAACTACAATAACCTTTTTTGTAGTAGTAGTAGCTAGTAGTAGCGAAACCATGGTTAATTTGTGGCGACTGTGGCTTAACTACAATAACCTTTTTTGTAGTAGTAGTAGCTAGTAGTAGCGAAACCATGGTTAATTTGTGGCGACTGTGGCTTAACTACAATAACCTTTTTTGTAGTAGTAGTAGCTAGTAGTAGCGAAACCATGGTTAATTTGTGGCGACTGTGGCTTAACTACAATAACCTTTTTTGTAGTAGTAGTAGCTAGTAGTAGCGAAACCATGGTTAATTTGTGGCGACTGTGGCTTAACTACAATAACCTTTTTTGTAGTAGTAGTAGCTAGTAGTAGCGAAACCATGGTTAATTTGTGGCGACTGTGGCTTAACTACAATAACCTTTTTTGTAGTAGTAGTAGCTAGTAGTAGCGAAACCATGGTTAATTTGTGGCGACTGTGGCTTAACTACAATAACCTTTTTTGTAGTAGTAGTAGCTAGTAGTAGCGAAACCATGGTTAATTTGTGGCGACTGTGGCTTAACTACAATAACCTTTTTTGTAGTAGTAGTAGCTAGTAGTAGCGAAACCATGGTTAATTTGTGGCGACTGTGGCTTAACTACAATAACCTTTTTTGTAGTAGTAGTAGCTAGTAGTAGCGAAACCATGGTTAATTTGTGGCGACTGTGGCTTAACTACAATAACCTTTTTTGTAGTAGTAGTAGCTAGTAGTAGCGAAACCATGGTTAATTTGTGGCGACTGTGGCTTAACTACAATAACCTTTTTTGTAGTAGTAGTAGCTAGTAGTAGCGAAACCATGGTTAATTTGTGGCGACTGTGGCTTAACTACAATAACCTTTTTTGTAGTAGTAGTAGCTAGTAGTAGCGAAACCATGGTTAATTTGTGGCGACTGTGGCTTAACTACAATAACCTTTTTTGTAGTAGTAGTAGCTAGTAGTAGCGAAACCATGGTTAATTTGTGGCGACTGTGGCTTAACTACAATAACCTTTTTTGTAGTAGTAGTAGCTAGTAGTAGCGAAACCATGGTTAATTTGTGGCGACTGTGGCTTAACTACAATAACCTTTTTTGTAGTAGTAGTAGCTAGTAGTAGCGAAACCATGGTTAATTTGTGGCGACTGTGGCTTAACTACAATAACCTTTTTTGTAGTAGTAGTAGCTAGTAGTAGCGAAACCATGGTTAATTTGTGGCGACTGTGGCTTAACTACAATAACCTTTTTTGTAGTAGTAGTAGCTAGTAGTAGCGAAACCATGGTTAATTTGTGGCGACTGTGGCTTAACTACAATAACCTTTTTTGTAGTAGTAGTAGCTAGTAGTAGCAAAACCATGGTTAATTTTGTGTTTGTGGTGTTTTCAGGTGAATGGCGACTCCAGTAGATCCTCAGACGCCCGCAGCGTAAGTCCATCAGTATATGGGTATAAGATGAGTTTATCAGTACAATCACACATTAAACGAGCGTGTGTTCGCGCGCAGATCAGGACAGAAGAAGGGTCACGTCAGGTTTGTCGAAGTTTCACCTCGCGATGAAGATCAGAAGGTATTTATCGTCAGTGTTGGGAAGGTTACTTTGGAAATGTAACCGGTTACAGATTACAAGTTACCCTGTTTAAAATGTAACAAGTAGTGTAACTATTTCAATTACTTCACCAGTTACTTTTGAGTACTTCACTAGTAATTTTCCATTACTACGCTAGTCAACTTTTGAAGTGGATCAAAACCTTTCTATCTATCTATCATCTTCATAGCAACACTCTAGCAACTATCCAAGCCAACCTAGCAACCACCCTGGGTACCCTAGCAACCACATAGCAACACGTTAGCAACCGCCACGAGTACCCTAGCAACCACATAGCAACACTCTAGCAACCACCCCAAGTGCCTTAGCAACCGCATAGCAACACCTCAGCTTACACTAGTCAACTTTTGAAGTGGATCAAAACCTTTCATCAAAAAGTTGGATTTAATCTCGAGAATGGGTTGTAAAAGGTTCTAGTAAGATTGAGATACTTTCCATCCCCCCCAAAAAACTGGATTATTCTGATCCCAGCAGAAGGGTGGATTTCAGGAACAAAAAATGTAATAAAACTTTAAAACTGGTCCAAAAAATACAACATTTGTAACGTGTAATACATCCACAAATCTACAAACAGCTGTCAATATCAAACTAAAGCAATAACCCCCGTGAAGCCGTGGTTTACGGTGAATTTATAACAGCTAAGAGGCATTGTTATGCTCTAAAACCCCCTTAGCTGTTATAAATTCACTGTAAACCACGGCTTCACGGGGGTTATTGCTTTTATAAAACGGTTATTCCATATACGTAGTAAGGTTTCACAAAATAAAACAGCAAATAAAGTGTAATGATATTAATAAACACAGTATTCTTCCACCAAACAATGTAGCTCCTCAGAAACAGTTGTGGTTGCTACAAAGTGGTTGCCGAGCAACACACAAACGTAAACAAAGCTGTGTGTTACTTTGTAGCATCATTTACAACAGCTTCGAACGCAGCTCAGCCAATCAGAGTCAAGCACCGGAACTATTTGTTTTTTATTAAAAAATATATCTAATTAAAAAATGTTTAGTTTGTTTTGTTTTTATCACTGATTGTAAACTGCATCAGCACAATCATCAGAGACGGAGCAGTCAGAAGTAGTTATTTGTGTAAATGCAATGCATTTTTTCCCATCAGCATGTCCCTCGAGGGGCTCCGTAGAGCTCTAGTAATCCAGATTTGGAAATCTGGAAAAGTGTGCATCAGGATCAGGGTGATCCGATCCAGTTTTGCTTTGTAAAATCAGCACAAAAGTAAGACGGGTCACCTGATCCTGATATCAAAGCATGACCAGATGATTGTGATGCAGAGCGGTCTGGTGTTTTCAGGAGGAGTGCGGCGCTCATCTGTCCGTCTGGTCCGCCGGTCTGTTCATCAGTAAGTGGCGCTCGGCGCACCGCAGAGGAGTTCGAGCCCAGCTCTACACGGACGACCCCGAGTACAGACGTGTGCTGAGAGAGCAGGAGCTCCAGCTGCGATCCACCGTGAGCCTCAGCATCACTAACACTCCCAGTGCAGAGCGCAGAGAGCTCAGGTGTGTGTGTGTGTGTGCAGGTGCCGCTGCCGCTGGGCTCCGCCATGGACGAGGAGACGCTGCGCATTCTGCTGGACGTGGAGAAATGTAACACACACACACACACACACTCACACACGCACGCACACACACACGCACTCACAAACACGCACTCACGCACACACACACGCACTCACAAACACGCACTCACGCACACACACTCACTCACGCACACACACACACACACAC
>JADLZM010009415.1:279281-290734 GCA_018148995.1 Sinocyclocheilus maitianheensis
GTGTGTGAGTGTGAGTGTGAGTGTGAGTGTGAGTGTGAGTGTGTACCGGAGGCTGAAGGGCATGTAGTTCTGATGGGTTTGGCTGCTCTGGGTTCCGTTCAGAGACACACTGGACTCAGCGAACGGCAGATGATACAGACGTCCGTCCACAAAATTACTGTTACAGATAAACGCCTGACGGACAGATGAAGAGATCGTTACAAGGGAATTATTCATTCAAATAAAACATTAAATGAAAACAGAAGTTTGCAAAAGAATAAAAACTACAAAAAAGAATGTATATGTAGAGCTTTGTATAGTTTTGTATCACAAATAAAACGAATGGGAGCTTGTTGTCTCGAGTAAGAAGGCACTCACGGATGGTTTGGATTTGATCATGTGATCGGGTCGTTTCTTGCCGCAGCAGTAGCGCATGGCGTCTCTGGCTTCTTTATTGAACACCACACGGAAGAAGAAAATAAACGGCCCCTGAAACACAAACACACATGCGATCATCAGACGCTAGGCTCAGGTGTTCTGAGAGATTGCTGGGGCATTGATGAGCTCATGGTACCTGAGCGCAGCAGAATCCGGCGAACAGATAGTGGAAGAGAATCATGTCGCTGTTGACCGAGAGCAACGCCAAAAGACACGTTATGGTCACCAGCAGCAACACGGCACACGCCGTCCTCAGACCCGCCCTGCACACACACACACACACATGCTTTAACACACACACTACACACACACACTTCAGGATTGAGTGTGAACGAGACTCACGCCGGCACGTCTCTCGTCTCGCAGCTCTTCTGCTGGAGCGAACACGACGCTCTCGACGCCATGATGTACAGGAACACGTTCATCTGAGAGAGAAACACACGCTTTCATACTCAGTACAGACTAGCGGAAGCATGCAGACGGGCTGAAACCGTTAGTCGACAAAAAACTCAACAAATATTTTTGTTGTCGAATAGTCTTTTGATCTCATTTGACCTAATGCCTGCAGTAACACGGTTTGACCAGTGTGGCGCTGTTGCACAAGACTGTTAAGGCCCGTTCACACCAAGGACGATAACTATATAGTTCTAAAAATCGTTCTCAATATAAAGCCTTGTGTCTAAATAAGTTATGTTCCAAATTTGAAGTTGATATGAAAAAAATGTAGGATCCTGTGAGATTTTATTTAGGGCGTTATACCGCAAACAGCCACCGGGTGCCATCTCTGTTAGTATTACTTCTATCACAAAATATGGAATCTTGAGACTCGGACCTTTCCGATGATATGTATTTTGTTAAGATTCTAAAAAGCTTTGATTGTAAAATACCGTAATACATTTTGTAATATGACACTTGACTCCGCCCACTAAGGGGGAGGAGCCCACTAAAAGATTTTAAAGAACCATTTCCATGGTAACGCAATGTCCGATTTCAAAATAGTTTTCACATGATGAATTTTGAGGTTTTTAAGATTTCAAATGATATATAATTGAATATTTAAAGAGAATTATTAAAACATTTAAAGTGGCAGATACACGTGCGCTTAGAGTAACAGACGATATCGTTCGCTGGTGTGGACGCTGATATAGTTATTGTTCTTGGTGTGTAAACGTCATACAGTTAATTAAATAAAGAATGATAACGTCTCTGTCATCTCATTTTGAGTGCCAAATATATGTATTGTAAAAAAATTACTATAATGATACAATAGTAATATAATTGTTTGTAATTTTCAAAAGCTGACGTGATTGCCTTGTTTTATTTATTAGTTAGAATATGTGCAACTCACTATTTTCACTAATTATAAAAGCTGAATAATAGAATGAATAATAGCTTTATTGAGTAAACAACGAAATTCTTAAAGCACCTCTATTAGTGTACGAACACAAACATATAGATATAAAACAAAGTGTAAAATGACTGATCAAATAAAAGACAAATCAAGGAAGATCTTAGTTTGCAAAGCAGCATGAGCACATATAGTGTAGATAACTGTTCAGTCGATTAACTGAAATAATCGCCGATTAATCGTTGTAATAATCCCTAGATTAATTGATTACCATAATGGACCTTTTTCACATTTGCGTGTTTCTCAGCAGCGGATGTCGTCATAGTTTTTTTAAAATTTGATGCAAAGATGATATAATACAATTTTTAAATTTGATGCAAAGATGATATAATACAAAGTATAGTGTTATAAATATACTTCTATGGATTCACGATGCTGATGACCGTTAAACGCGTCGTCACAGTCTTGTGAGTTTGTGCGAACAGAGGCGAGCACTCACCGACACGACGAACGCGACGGGACCCGCCAAACTCCAGATGAGGGTGTCGTAGAGCGAGAGCCAGCAGAAGTCGGGGTTCCCGTAGCCCTCGGGGTCCAGTCCCACCGCCAGACCCGTGATGAAGGCCGGCACGCCCCAGCCAATCAGGTAGTAGAAGCGCATGGGGCCGTAGTTGATGTCGCGCAGCTCGCTCAGCATGCGGTACACATGCAGCCCCTCCAGGAAGAGCCAGGAGAAGACGCAGAGCCAGAGGAAGTGCAGCAGGATGGCCATCACCGTACACAGGAACTGCAGGGAGATTGTGAGCGCTGTTCAATAACCACTGCACTTCTGATATCAGAAACATCGCTCCCTCAGGACGTTTACGGCTGAAGTATTTTCAGCATGTTTGGAAATATCACAGAAGTTCTGTTCATAATATATATGTGACCCTGGAGCACAAAACCAGTCATAAGAGTCAATTTTTTGAATAAATAAGCTTTCAATTGATGTATGGTTTGTTAGGATCGAACAATATTTGAAAATCTGGAATCTGAGGGTGCAAAAAAATCTAAATATTGAGAAAATCATCTTTAAAGTTGTTCAAATGAAGTTCTTAGCAATGCATATTACTAATCAAACATTAAGTTTTAATGTAGGACATTTACAAAATATCTTCATGGAACATGATCTTTACTTAATATCCTAATGATTTTTGGCATAAAAGAGAAATGTATAATTGTGACCCATACAATGTATTGTTGGCTATTGCTACAAATATCCCCCAGCGACTTAACACTGCTTTTGTGCTGCAGGGACACATATCAAAATAAAATAACATAAAATAAAGTTAGTGCTGGGCAATGATAAATCACAATTAATCGCATCCAAAATAAACGTTTTTGTGTACATAATATATGTGTGTGTATTGTGTACATTAAGTATATATTTAGAAAATATTTACATGTATATATTTATATGCATATAACATATTTAAATATATTCAATATATAAACATGCATATGTGTGTCTTTATATATACATAATAAATATACACAGTACACACTCATATATGATGTAAACAAAAACGTTTATTTTGGATGCGATTAATCGTTGCCCAGCACTAAATAAAATAAATACTAGGAGAGCAGTGGTTTATTCTAACACTAGTGTGCAAACTTTTTACTACCTCGTGCCAAGCTAAGTACATGGTTGTCGGCATTAAAAGGTATCGTTGCTGCTTTCTGCAGTGCAAATTTTGTTTGTGAAGGATGAAAATAATAGTACGTTTTCGTTAGTACGTATTTTATATACGGATCGCTGCATTTCTTACAGATTTCTGCGCATTCGATATCGGTTAAAGATGAAGTAGCACTGTAAGATTAGATTTGTTTGAATGCACTATCGAGAGAGCAACTGCGTGTGAATAAGTGCTGTACCCGTTTAAATCACGCTTTCACCCGAAAATATTCCGTATCTAGAAGGAACGGACAAATTCCTTCAAAACTATCAGTTCCCGCTCATGTCCACTGACGTCATCATATGTAGGGCTGGGAAAATAAATCGATGCATCACGAATCGAGAAATGATTCAGCATTGATTCTGAGATTTTACGAATGCGTCGCGATTCTTTCTCGAGTCGCTTCTGAGCGTAGTTGTGAACAGCAGATGGCGCTGCATGCTTCAGAAACAGCCAAATCCTCACACACACGTGAACCTAAAATAATCATTCATAAATGATTGGAAAAGGTTGAAGCGAATCACAAAAGTGTTGACAGTGGGCTGTGTTTACATTAATCTGGTGTCATAAAAGCATTCTGAGCCGAGGTGAAATTACAGACTCAGCCGAACGCACAAGCGCTCTTCTTTATGAGTGTTTGAGTGTGCGGATAAAAACTGGAGTAGAGCGCCATCTGCTGTTAAAATCTAAGCTCAGAATCACGATGCATTCGGAAGATGCACACGAATCGATTCCGCATCGATTTATCACCACAGCCCTGATCATAACCTTCACATTCTTTCTGATTTGAGTGATCTAAATCAAGCTAGCTAAATATGTTAAGCTTGCAGTTATATTATGGGTCGTTGGCATGAGTTGAGCTCATGATGGAGCGAGTAAAAAACCATGACGCTCCAATTTTTAAAACATCCGGAAGGAAGTGGGCGTTACCGGGTTATCGGCTTGATTGATGCCCAGGATGAAGACGAGGTGCGCGATGAAGAGCGCGGCCGCGCTGTTGTTGACGATGCTGGTCTTGTTGCTGCTGGCCTCCCGCAGGCAGGTGAGGAAGACGATGGTGAGGAAGAGGAAGCCCAGCGTCACGCCCACTGAACTCCACGTGATCAGCTTCACCGGCAGGATCTCTCCGTTCTGAAGCAGAAACACGCGTTTATTCAGACTTATCAGACCGGGGAGTTCCGGTGCTTGATTCTGATTGGCTGAGCCGCGTTCGAAGCTGTTGTAAATGACGCTACAAAGTAACACACAGCTTGGTTTACGTTTGTGTGTTGCTCGGCAACCACTTTGTAGCAACCACAACTGTTTCTGAGGAGCTACATTGTTTGGTGGAAGAATGCTGTTTGTATTAATATCATTACACTTTATTTGCTCTGTTTTATTGTGTTTCTATAACCGTTTTATAAAAGCAGTAACCCCCGTGAAGCCGTGGTTTACAGTGGATTTATAACAGCTAAGAGGGTTTTAACACCGCCCCCTGGCTCTTATCAATTCACTGTAAACCACGGCTTCTAGAGGCTTATTGCTTTATTTAAGCACAAAGTATACTTTGGTTTATACATGGTTCTTCACCACCAAATAAAGTTTTCACATGAACACAAACTCTGTGATCTGACTCAAAGGACACAAGAAGTCTAGACCAGGAAGTACCTGAAATGTAAACAGGAAGTAGCTGATACCTGACTCGACAGAAGAGATGAAACTCATTTTCAGAGGAAGAACTAGTCACCGGATTTGACGAGGTTAGTTCTGAGTAGGGTGTTTACGTTACCGAACATTTTCAGTACGGGTCTTTCGGTTCGGTACGCATGTGCATATCGAACAAATACAGCATTGTTTTAACCACTGCATGAGTGAAACGTCATTGGAAACTTTCAGTTTTATTCTACATTGTTACTTTTGATAAGAAACAAAGTCTCATCTTTCAAATTAAATCCATTTAATCAGGAAATTCAAATAATAATCGCTGTATAAACGCCTCAGTTCAAACAGCAGCGCGCTCACCCCTTCCTCTTTCCTACTAGTTTTAACGTGAAATAAACATGAATGAACATCTGACGCCTCACGTAATCGCTCAATCAGTGTTTCAACCGCGGCGAGACGTCATTAAAACAGCATGTAAACAACGTCACGTAGCATTTCATTTACCTCAGGCAAGTCATCAGAGTCTACAGCTCGTTAAATGAAGTCTAGAGAAGAGCATTTCACGAAATATTAGACTAAATACTCATTACATTTTACTTAAACTGTTAGTGATGTCTTAATGACTTAGTGTATGTTTTTTCAGTGGTTGCTAGGTAGTTGGTGGGATGTTGCTAGGACGTATAAAGTATACTGCCCCAAGAGACCAAGCCTATGCAACTAACTTCTGATCAGGTTAGTGTTGGGTTAGCTCGAGTCGAGTCACCTCTCGGCGTGAGATGTCCATGAGCACGGCGAAGCTGGTCATGTGGTAACACTGACAGCTGATGTGTGTGTTGTTCCTGAAGACCACCTCACAACCCTTAGAAGACCAGCCGCCCGGACCGCCAGCGCTGCACACACAACACAACACAAGCTCACTCACAAACACCTCATATCTACACTACACACACGCACGAGTGTGTACTCACACTATGGAGTGGTTCCAGAACACACAGATGGGTTTAGAGCGCTCCTCAGTGGTCATCAGGCGGAACTGCACCGTGATGGGTTTATCCAGCGTGTGCTGCAGCAGCTCCTCATTATCATGAACTGTTATACTGACCACAGGAGTGTTGATGACCGGACGCTTGGGAACCCTGAACACACACACAGCATTAGATCAATCAGTGAGTCTGTAAATGTCTGGTCTGGTCTGGTGCAGCCTAGTCTGGTCTGGTCTAGTCTGGTCTGATGTAGTCTGTTCTAGTCTAGTCTGGTCTAGCCTAGTCTGGTCAAGCCTATTCTGTTCTAACCTAGTCTGATCTAGTTTGGTCTGGTCTGGTCTAGCCTGGTCTAGTCTAGTCTGGTGTAGCCTAATCTGGTCTGGTCTAGCCTAGTCTAGTCTTGTCTGGTCTAGTCTTGTCTGGTCTAGTCTAATCTGGCCTAGTGTGGTCTGGTCTGGTCTATTTTGGTCTAGTCTAGTCTGGATTGGTCTAGCCTAGTCTGGTCTAGTTTGGTCTGGTCTAGCCTGGTCTAGTCTAGTCTGGTGTAGCCTAATCTGGTCTGGTCTAGCCTAGTCTAGTCTAGTCTGGTCTAGTCTTGTCTGGTCTAGTCTAATCTGGCCTAGTGTGGTCTGGTCTGGTCTATTTTGGTCTAGTCTAGTCTGGATTGGTCTAGCCTAGTCTGGTCTAGTTTGGTCTGGTCTAGCCTGGTCTAGTCTAGTCTGGTGTAGCCTAATCTGGTCTGGTCTAGCCTAGCCTAGCCTAGTCTGGTCTAGTCTTGTCTGGTCTAGTTTGGGCTGGTCTGGTCTAGTCTAGTCTGGCCTAGTTTGGTCTGGTCTGGTTTAGTCTGGCCTAGTCTAGTCTAGTCTTGTCTAGTCTCGTCTGGTCTAGTTTGGGCTGGTCTGGTCTAGTCTAGTCTGGCCTAGTTTGGTCTGGTCTATTTTGGTCTAGTCTGGTTTGGTCTAGTCTGGTTTGGTCTAGCCTAATCTGGTCTAGTTTGGTCTGGTCTAGTCTAGTCTGGCCTAGTCTAGTCTAGTCTGGCCTAGTCTAGTTTTGTCTAGTCTAGTCTGGTCTAGTCTAGTCTGATCTAGCCTGGTCTAGTTTGGTCTAGTCTAGTCTAGTCTGGTCTAGTTTGTTCTGGTCTAGTCTGGTATAGGTTGGTATTGTCTGGTCTAGTCTAGTCTGATCTGGTCTAGTCTAGTCTGGTCTAGCCTGGTCTAGTTTGGTCTAGTCTAGTCTGGCCTAGTCTAGTCTGGTCTAGTTTGTTCTGGTCTAGTCTGGTATAGGTTGGTCTAGTCTGGTCTGGTCTAGTTTGGTCTGGTCTAGCCTGGTCTAGTCTGGTATAGGTTGGTCTAGCCTGGTCTGGTCTAGTCTGGTATAGGTTGGTCTAGTCTGGTCTGGTCTAGTCTAGTCTAGTCTGATCTGGTCTGGTCTGGTCTGGTATGGTCTAGCCTGGTCTGGTCTAGTCTGGTATAGGTTGGTCTAGCCTGGTCTGGTCTAGTCTGGTATAGGTTGGTCTAGCCTGGTCTGGTCTAGTCTGGTATAGGTTGGTCTAGTCTGGTCTGGTCTGGTCTAGTCTAGTCTGATCTGGTCTCACCTGAGGCTCCTCTTGTCGGTGTCGTATCGCTCCGGCAGCAGCGCCGCTAGGCTGTGGAAGATGATGACGCTGGCGACGGCGTCCTGCTCGCGCTCGTCCGGGTGACGTTTCTTCCGATTGGCCGTGTGGTTTCTGCCAGACTCTGCGATTTGCTCGCTGTTGTGCCGTTGACCTTTGCCCTCGGGGGCAGGGATGAAGACCGAGTCGGGAAGAGTGACGGCCGTCTCCAGGTCAAGTGGGCGTGGCCCGCGCAGAGACTCGTAACGCGGCAGTTTAGCGCCGGCGAAATTCATCTTCTCCAAACGATCGATGGAGATGACTGGAATAATACAGATTTACAGAACATAAAACAACTAACACAAATTAAGCAACAAACTAAATGCAGCAATTAGCAATTAAAATTAAGCAATTAAAATGATACTTCTTTGTAGCTAACTTCAGTAGTTTATAGATTAGATAGATATATATATAGATAGATATCATATTGTTTAGTGTAGACAATATACTACAAATACTAAAACACTCAAAAATACTCAAAGATCTTTGATTAATAAAAACATAAAATAAATTAAAATAAAACATAATATAAACAACTTACATTTAAATTATAATAGAAATAAAAAATTGAATAAAAACATTATATATTTTAACATTTTCCAACAGATTTTTTTTTTTCCATCTAAAACTCAAAGGTCTTGCTGATTTACTTTACTAAATAATTAAATAATGAGCTCCTCGTTAAATTATAATTTAACTGTTTTTTTTTATAATTCAACAATTTTCCAGCATATTTTGCCAATCTTAAACTCAAAGTTTTTACTGGATTAACTTTCTTCATAACTAGATTTAATTAACTGTTTTTTTAGTTAACTGAGCTCACAATAAAGCATTAGAATTAATATAAATCATTATTAACATCATTAATAATGACTATTATTATAATTAATTTCAATCATAGATTATAATAATAAACTATAATACACTATGAAAAGAGAAAAATAAGACCATAAAACTAAAACCAAACTGAAATGTAAATGTGTGTGTGTGTGTGTGTGCGGGGGGGGGGGTTATCACACATAAAATGTCCCTGCTACTTTGACAGATTTCAATGAAATGTTGTGATGTGATAAATCACATGCGTCGCCATCACTGACTAAAGAGGTTGTGGGCGTGGCCTGCAGATCTTTGGCCAATCAGAAACACTCTTGGCATGTCAATCAGTTTTGCACGGATGGAGGGTGTGTGCATGTAACTCAGTGAAGGAATGAAACAACAGACCGATGTTGGGCGTGACGATGGTGAAGGGGCTCAGGTAGGTCTTCCTCATGTTTTGCGCGAGCGTGTTCGTATACTCCTCGAACTGTCGCAGCAGTGTAGCCGTGCCTCCCTCCGTCTGCTGGATGAGCTCCCAGTGTCCGCGCGTTTCCGCCGACAGTATAGCGCTGCCCACGTGCATCAGGTGCTGCCACAGCGACCAATCACATCACAGAGTAAAAAGTTCGGAACTACTTTGTTACTTTTAAAAATGTATCTAGTACTCCTAATAAAAATACATTATTTCCTGCGAATTTAGTGCGAAAATTCAAATAAAATCTACAAATGTTCCCATTTCTGTTGATTTTTAAGTGGATTTACAGTTATTAAAATAATATAAATTATAATTTATAAATTTACATACGCTTACAGGACAATAGAAGCGATCAAAATCAGCAAAAGAGCAATGATACGCAAGTGCTATAACAAGTCTCAGTTAGCTTAACGCAGTACACGTAGCAAGGGTTTTTATTTTTATTTTAAATTACGTAAAAAAAAGAAAACATTACAAAAACGGAACACAAAGAGAAGAGCATTTTTAGAGAACAGAGTTTTTTAAAGAAAACAAGCAGTTAGTAAATGAATAGAGTGCAAGTCTAAAACGGGGAACGTTTTTGTTAAAGAACCGAATTTGAATTAATTAATAGAATTAAATTGAAATCATAATAAATGATTATAATTAGTCATTATATTGTTTACTAAAATCAGATGTCTAAATGCTACATATGAGAGAAAACTTTTTACAAAGCTAAAAACAGTTAGTTGCAACTTAAAAATCGTTACTTTTACAATGCAAAATAGTATTCCTCATAAAAATAATAAAATTAATATGTTTATTTCGTTCTAAATATAGTTCAAGTCTATTAACATATTTACTGACATATCGCTCGAGACTTACCGATAAAAAAAATTCGAATTAAACTTTATTTGGAGTACTACTTTATTATTAATATTAAGTCTAAAATGTGGTTTCACGTCACTATTAACGATGATCTTAAAATAATATCGGTCTTTAAATGCAAGATATTATAAAGTGTACCTGAGGAATACCTGCAATAGTTCCACTTTAGCACAATCAAGTATACTTAAGTGTATCTTTAGTTGTACTTCAGCTCTACTTCTGCATAATTAAAGTGCATCAAGTACAAAATTAGTTGTTCAAATTTAGAAGGCTTTAAGTAGAACAGTTTAGGGTATATTACATGTATATTTTTATTAAGTATATAAATATGTAAATTAGTTTGGCATGAAACAAAAGTGTTTCAAATAGATTTTAGTATATTTATTTTTCACTAGGGTTAATTTGTGCATTATTTAACAAATTTATAAATAACACATTTAATAATGCGTTGAACAATTTAGAAATAATGCATTTTAATGGAGTTTTTATTGCTACATATGAGAGAAAAATTTTAGTTAGTCGCATTACTACTTTTAGTTCGTAACTATTTGTTACTTTTAAAATGTGAACTAGTATTCCTAATAAAAACAACCAATGACGCATAATGCGTTATTTTTTGAGTTACGAAATATAAGAAATACTGAAAATTATTTAATCCACTTACATTATCCACCATTAAACACAGTTTTAACACTAATATCTGTAACTATTCGTAATTTGTTACTTTTAAAATGTGAACTAGTATTCCCAATAAAAACAACCAATGACAACCAATTTTGCGTTATTTAAACGCGTGTACCTCGTTAAACAAGACGTCTTGCGTGGCGGTGAGGTTGAAGCCCTGCTGGCTGCTCTCGTGCTGCAGTATGGCGCGCGTCAGGTGATACGCGATCTTCACGTCGCTGCCGTAGAACTGTCTCGCATTCCTCGTTGCATTACTCAGCAGCGCCGCCATCTGCTGGACGTTACCGGAATCCATCAGAGACGCGTTACGCGCCAAACGCTCCGACTGCAGGCATGAAAACACAGGTGAGGACGCGCGGAGCTGATGCCAGAGGTGTGTGTGAGGCGTGAGATTCTCACCAGTGTCTTGAGTTTACTGAAGCTCACAGACGTGCAATTGAAGAGGTTCGGAGACAGCCAGCCCTTGTGCTCGTCGCAGTGACGGATCGCAGTTCCTGCGCGCAAATAGAATGCAATTAAAATTAATTGTATTGTCTTAAGTCGCTGGGGGATATTTGTAGCACTAGCTATCAATACATTGTATGGGTCATAATTATACATTTCTCTTTTATGCCAAAAATCATTAGGATATTAAGTAAAGATCATGTTCCTTGAAGATATTTTGTAAATGTCCTACCGTAAATATATCAAAACTTAATGTTTGATTAGTAATATGCATTGCTAAGAACTTCATTTGGACAACTTTAAAAGTGATTTTCTCAATATTTAGATTTTTTTGCACCCTCAGATTCCAGATTTTCAAATAGTTGTATCTCGGCCAAATATTGTCCTATCCTAACAAACCATACATCAA
>JADLZM010009415.1:306698-327951 GCA_018148995.1 Sinocyclocheilus maitianheensis
AGTGTGAGAGGGAGTGTGTGAGTGTGTGTGTGTATGTGAGTGTGAGTGTGAGTGTGTGTGTGAGAGTGTGTGTGTGTGTGTGTGTGTGTGTGTGTGTGTGTGTGTGTGTGATTGTGAGAGAGTGTGTGTGTGTGTGTGAGAACACAAAGGCGACACTGTTCGACACACAAAAGACGATTCGTCACGCTCATCATAACGGAAACATTTGTGTGCGTGCCAGTCGCTCCATCTTCCTGTACACACACACATTCCCTGGGTTTGCGGCCGGTTCGGCGTGTGATGAAATATTGATGCGGTGTGTGTTGGATTCTCTCAGAAGGTCTTTGATGGGAAACGAGGTCAGAGCTTTAAATACGGGCTCCACATCAAAGAGCTCATCCATATTCATACACACACTCGACATGATCCTCCGAGAAGTTCAGCGTGAACCCGACAAAACTCAAGCAACCAGCAGTCACAGTCAGTTCAGGGTCAGCCTCGTTAAACCCTCGTTTACAGCCATTATCAAGTGACTAATGACCCGACGTCTGTCAAACGATAGTACGTCTCTGGAGGGCTCCACATCAAAGAGCTCATCCATATTCATACACACACTCGACATGATCCTCCGAGAAGTTCAGCGTGAACCCGACAAAACTCAAGCAACGAGCAGTCACAGTCAGTTCAGGGTCAGCCTCGTTAAACCCTCGTTTACAGCCATTATCAAGTGACTAATGACCCGACGTCTGTCAAACGATAGTACGTCTCTGGAAAAGTAGTTTACTACCTTACAAACTACTAATAAATGGTAGCTAGTTATCTTATTTATATTTAATTAATAATATAAATTTAACTAAATACAGTATAAAAATACAAAACAGTTTTTATGACTGAAACAAAACAATTTCACATTTTGACTCATCTTGACCAAATGTTCACAGTGGCGTTACACTGGGTTCATAGTTGAGCAATGAATCAAATGAAGCATATTAA
This sequence comes from Sinocyclocheilus maitianheensis, assembly GCA_018148995.1. Lineage (NCBI taxonomy): Eukaryota > Metazoa > Chordata > Actinopteri > Cypriniformes > Cyprinidae > Sinocyclocheilus > Sinocyclocheilus maitianheensis. The sequence continues at coordinate 307,671 of JADLZM010009415.1, forward strand.
CGACTCACCATAATGAATCTTGAGTCAGGGTCATTCTATGGATGTGTGACTAATAAAACTAATCAGCTTATCTAACTGGACTGAACACATTAAACAGCAGTATTCAGTGTCAAAATTAATATCATCACTAGTGAATCGTGCACATTACGACCAGGAACGTGTTAAAATTCAGTATTGATTCATCTTGATTGCAGAAAAACATACAGGGTTCACTGTTGAGCTATGATTCAAATCATTATAAACTTTGTTTGAAGTGATTCACTTCAATGAATTGTCTGGAATGGATTGTGTGATTATTGTCTCACTCACTCATTGTGGTCATAATTCAGCCCTACTTACAGCATAAAATACATTATCACTGCTGATTGTGATTCGTGAGCTGAAGCTCATCGTCACATCAGTTCAGCGTCTGCTGAGATCACATCAGTTATTAACACGGCTTTTACTCCGCCTGTCTCACTCTCTCTCTCTCTCTCTCCAGCAGCAATATGAATGATTCATCTTATCAAAATGAACAGATCTCATGAGAGATGAGATGAGATGAGTCACAAACATGTTAAATAACACTCATGTTCAACACACACACACACACACACACACTCACTCACACACACTCACTCACACACACACACACACACACTCACACACAAAGAGGAGGAGCAGCTGGCAGGACAGCAGGAGCCAGAAACAGACAGAACCAGAGAGAGAGACAGTTCATAGTGCTTTTAATACACTCCAGTCCTCTACAAACACGCACTGAAGCTCCAACACACCTGCACACACCTACACAACACTCTTACGTGAAGCGGCCCACTCACACACACACACACACAGAGCGCAGATCTTATGTAATCATAACATGTGGGCTGCGACACGCATCATCTTAAACGAGCTGTGCAACAGCCCACATCTTATGTAATCATAACATGTGGGCTGCGACACACATCATCTTAAACGAGCTGTGCAACACACTTCATCTATTATATTACATTCAGAGCGAATCTCAGGCGCTGATGACTTCTGTGAACCGCATTCGTAAGACGATTGCCAGAAGACAAACATGTTCTTTCACAAATCTCGCCTACATCAGATCAGAGATGAATTCAAATCACAGAACCACTGATCTCTGACTTGAGAGCATTTTAAAGCACATGGCTCATCATCTCATTCACATTTACATCTGTTCATTTAGCAGGCACTTTTACCCAAAGTGACGCACAAACGAGGAACATCACAGATCATTTATCGGACAGAAGCTAACAAGATTTGCAATGTTCAGCTCTACTCATCACATCTCCTCTCACCTCACCGCATCACATCTCATTTGATCTTTTCTCTGACTGTCTCCATTTTTTCTGAACATCACATCTCTAATCATGTCATGCAATCTTGCTTCATGCCTCATCACATCTCATCATAATATCTCAATTCTGTTTATCACCGCTCATTTCTGACAATCACATCTTATGTTAGGTTAATCTCAAGTCAGTATGCCTCATCATCTCATCCCTGATCATAACATTTCATCTTATTATCACATCTCATCTCTGATCATCTCCCATCGGATTATCATCTCTCATCTCTGATTGTAACATCTCATCACTGACCATCACGTTGTATCTGATTATCACATCGCATCTCAGATCACATCTCATGTGATTATCCCATCCCATCCGATCATAACCTCTCTTATATGATTAGCATTTTTCATCTCTGAATGTAACATCTTATCTCTGACAATCACATTGCATGTGATCATCACATCTCATCTCTTCCTCTCATTTTACCTCATCACAGTTCATCTGATTATCACGTCACCCCTCATCAATAATATCACATTTCTGATCTTCTTATTTTATCACATAATATCTTACCTAATCTATTTGTTCAGAAAATCATAACACTGTAAAATCGTAACATCACATCTCTGACCATAACATTGCATTTAATTATCACATCTCATCTGATTATCATATGGCATCTCTGATTGTAACATCTCATCTCTGATCATCTTTTCTCACTTCATTAAGTCTTACCTCATCACATCTCATCTCTCATAACATCTCAAATCTGTTTATCACTGCTCATTTCTGACAATCACATCTTATCTTTGGTTATCCTACTTAATGTCAAGTCATCATTATGCCTCATCATCTCATCCATGATCATAACATCTGGTCTGATTATCACATCTCATCTCTGATTGTAACATCTAATCACTGACCATCACATTGCATCTGATTATCACAACTCATCTCAGATCAAATCTCATGTGTTTATCACATCTCATCTCTGACCATAAACTCTCTTATCTGATTAGCATTTTTCATCTTTGAATGTAACATCTTATCTATGACCATCACATTGCATTTGATTATCACATCTCATGCCTAATCATATCTCAACTCTGATCATCTCATCTTACCTCATAACATCTTACATCATCACATTTAATCTGATTAGCACATCACGTCCCTCATCAATCATCACATTTCATCTGATTAGCACATCACGTCCCTCATCAATAATATCTCATTTCTGATCATCTCATAATATTTTACCTAATCCATTTCATCAAATAATCGAATCTCACCAGATTATCACATCTAATCCCTGATCACATCTCATGTCTGATCATCTCATTTTACCTCATAACATCTCGCACCATCACATTTCATCTGATTATCACATCTCATCCCTCATCAATAACATCCTATTTCTGATCATCTCATAATATCTGACAATCCATTTGATCTGAAAATCATAACATTGTAAAATCGTAACATCTCATCTCTGACCATCACACTGCATCTGATCATAACATCTCAGATCATCAGATTATATATATACCATTCATAATATCATCACATCTCATCTCTGACTCATCTCTGGAGATCTCACTGTCACGTCATCTCGTATCACCTACTATTCTCTGTGATTATCGAGTGTTTTGCAAACCCTCAAAGGGGTCGTGAGCTGAAACTGTGCCGTCTGAATACGCGACTGGAATCTAAAGCCGTTTCTCTTCATAACGTTCTGAGCACCAGAGCAATCAAAACAAACCTGCAGGGGCTTCTCGACCTCCACAAAATACTTCATAAACATGCCTCCTCATAAACTCTTTATATATGAATATGAGAGAGGGATGTGGGCGTGTTTGTGTGTGGAGGCTCCGCCCCTCTCACCTGTGTAGTCGTGGAGACACTGGCAGGTGAAGCCTCCCTCGTGGCTGCGGCAGACGCCGTGAGCGCCGCAGGGTTTGGAGTAGCACAGGTCGATCTCCGTCTCGCAGTAGTCGCCCGTGAAGCCGAGCGGACAGCGGCAGCGCAGCCCTGCGATCGGGTGGATCGGCCGGAACAGGATGGTGTCGGACGCCACGAACGGCGCCAGGCTGTCGAACTTCAGCACGGATACACACTTCATGTAGTTCTCGCACGGCTCGCGCAGGCAGATGTTGTCGTCGAACGGGAGCACCTCCTGCAAAAAAACAACATCTTAGAGGTGTAACGGTACACAAACATGACGGTTCGATACGAAGCTCGGTTTTGACGTCAAGGTTCGGTATGGTTTCAGTGCAGCAGGAGGAAAAAGCTAAACATGACTTGCTTCTTTTTTTAATTAAACAATAGTTTACTGAACAAATTGCTCTTTCTTTAAATAAATTCAATTGGAATTTGTATTTTTTTAGGGATACAAATCTACCTCAGCTTCTCTGAACTACAGAGAGCACTTTTACATTACTATACGTTTACAATAAACAACAGAGCCCAAACTTAAATTCAATTACTATACGTGACCCTGGAGCACAAAATCAGTAATTTTTTCGAAATTGAGATTTATGCATCATATGAAAGCTGAATAAATAATCTTTCCATTAATGTATAGTTTGTTAGGATAGGACAAGACTTGGCTGAGATACAACTATTTGAAAATCTGGAATCTGAGGGTGCAACAAAATCTAAATATTGAGAAAATCATCTTTAAAGTTGTTCAAATGAAGTTCTTAGCAATGCATATTACTAATCAAACATTAAGTTTTGATATATTTACGGTAGGAGATTTACAAAATATCTTCATGGAACATGATCTGTACTTAATATCCTAATGATTTTTGTCATAAAAGAGAAATGTATAATTTTGACCCATACAATGTATTGTTGGGTATTGCAACAAATATCCCCCAGCGACTTAACACTGCTTTTGTGCTGCAGGGTCACATACAGGGTAACTTGTAATCTGTAACCGATTACATTTCCAAAGTAACCTTCCCAACACACTGTAGATGAAAATGCGCGACGTTTTCTCAACATGCCACCGTACCTGCGAGGAGATCTGCGCCAGCAGGCTGCGGTTCAGATACAGACGCTCCTGCAGCTCCTCCGACCCCAAGAACTCCACCTGACCTCCGCCGCTGACCCCGTGACCCGGGGCCGCCACCGACAGGCTGACGTTCAGGATGCCGGCACTGACATCTGTGTCGTCCTGGATGTTGAAGACCACCACGTCTTCACGGGACGCCGAGAGAACGCGGGCCACGCCCTCCAGGAACTGAGCCAATAGGAGCGAGAGGAAGCGCCCCTGCGACGTGTCGGCCAATCGCAACGTGATGCTGTTGGAGAGCATCTCGTCCGTGATGATGGTGACCTGCAGCAGACACTGAGCCGACACCGAGTGAACGCCATCTACAGGGACACAGAGGAACAAACAATCACTGAATCACTGCAACGATACTAACTTGAAGGAAAAGGTCACAGAAAGAATGTTTTTCTTACAATTACTCGGATTATTGTGACGATTCACTTAAATGAATCGGTTCAGTTGGATGGTTCACTTAAGCGAATCCGTTCTTTCGCATGTTTCACGTAACTAAATCAATTCATTTGAATGGATGAACTGTTTTTTTGGGATAGTTCACTTATGTGAATCAGTTCATTTAGATGGTTCACTTACATGAATCGGCTCATTTGGAAGATTTACCAAAATGAACTGTGTTGAATGAATTTGTTCTTTCGGTTAGTTCTCTTATATGAATCATTTATTTTAGATGGTTCACTTACATAAATTGGCTTATTTGGATGATTCACTTAAGTGACTCAGTTCTTTCGCATGTGTCATGTAAATAAATCAATTAACTTGAATGGATTAATTGGTTCTTTGGGATAGTTCGCTTATGTGAATCAGTTCTTTCGCATGTTTCAAGTGAATAAATCTATTAATTTGAATGGTTCACTTAAATGAATTGGTTTATTTTGATTGTTTACTTATCTGAATCAGTTCATTTAGATGATTCACTTAAATGAATTGGCTCATTTGGATGATTTATCAAAATAATTTGTTCAATTGCATGGTTCACTTACGTTTTTTTCAGTGAATCTTCCAAATGAATGGGTTCTTTTAAGTGAACTGTCCAAATTAACAAATTAATTTAAAGTGAACCATTCAAATGTTTGGATTCATTTCAAACTAACCATCTAAATGAATGAATTAATTTCAGTAAATCGTCCACATGAACAGATTTTAGTGAATAGCCCAAATTAACAGATTAATTTCAGTGAATCACTGATTTCTGTGAATCATCCAAATTCATTCATTTATTTGAGTGAACCATCCAAATAAAGGGATTCATTAAAGTGAACCATTCAAATGAACCGATTCATTTAAGTGAATGGAGCTAAACTAAACAACTCATTTAAGTGAACCATCCACACAAATCCATTAATATGGATTATTCACTTAAATAAAAATCCCTTCATTTGGTTGGTTCACTTAAATGAATCTGTTAATTTAAATGGTTGACTCAAATTTAGATGATCACTTGAAATAAATCCATTCATTTGGACAAAAGAAGTGGTTCATAAGTAATTGACTGATTCAGTCATTGTGCTTCAGTGTTGTTAGCTACTAGTTTGACTGTACTTTAAATGCTGAATATCTTGTAGTTTGACTAACTTCCCATCACGGTTTTGGCTCTAACGAGCAGCGTTTCCTTCAGACCGAACACTCATCCAATCCACCGGGATGCAAATAAACGGCATTAATCCTCCGCTCCGAGCGCCTGCCAATAAACATCTGATCCGGGTCCAGGACAGCAGTCCAAACACAGAGAAAGGATTGCTGGGAACCACTTACAACATCAAACCGAACGCTCCACTACACTAACAAACAAACACGTTCATCAGACTCAAATTAGGCAGATTAATGCATGCATTCTTCAAGCCAGAGACACCAAACACATTCAGACTGCACTTATAATCATGAGTTTCACCTGATAAAGCTGACATATTTACACTTCTTTTACCTCAACATCATTTACAAATCTCCTACCGTAAATATATCAAAACTTAATGTGTGATTAGTAATATGCATTGCTAAGAACTTCATTTGAACAACTTTAAAGATGATTTTCTCAATATTTAGATTTTTTTGCACCCTCAGATTCCAGATTTTCAAATATTGTCCTATCCTAACAAACCATACATCAGTGGAAAGATTATTTATTCAGCTTCCAGATGATGCATACATCTCAATTCCACATAATTTGACCCTTCTGACTGGTTTTGTGCTCCAGGGTCACACATAATAGTATTTTGAATTAGCTTTAATTTTTATATTTTCAATTCTCATTTTAATTTTAGCTTTAGTAATTTTACTTTAAAAAAACTAAATGTTTTTTACTTCACTTTTAGATTTAGTCATTTTAGTACTTCAAGTTAAAGATATTTAATTTCAGTTAATTACCAAGCCAACATTCTAACTCAGAATTAATTATGTTCTAACTATGTTTTTAAAGTTTTCATCTAATATTCATATTATGTTCTTTCAGCTTTCAGTTAATGAAAATGATTTTTAACAGTTTTAGGTAACAATAGCAACACTGGCTAAAATAAAGTAAACTGACACTAAAAAACAACAACAACAACAATGAAATGAAATTAGTATATTTAAATATGTAAATAATAGTCAATAACGAACTGGAAAATACATATTTACTCCTGACCACAGGTTTCTGTACAGTATATTTTGATCATGTATATTTAGTAGCTTATGACCCAAGTCTGGAGACTCGAGAGGTTGTCTGATTTGAATAAAACAAATAATAACAGCCTGTCAGAGCAGTCACATGCCTCCAATCAACACCTGAGCTCAAACCAGCCGATGACCGTAATAAATCAGCTTCAGTGCAGATTCACTGTTTTACAGCCTGAGAAACGACTTGAGTTTAACCTACATACAAACACACACGCTCTAAACCACCATCACTCCGACTGTTCATTTCAATCAGCTGGCTTATTTGGACTTGCACTTCAATTAATCCATTCATTTGGACTGTTCACTTATAAAGAATCGGTTCATTTGTATGGTTCACTGAAATGAATCTGTTCATTTGGACTGTTCACTTATACAGAATCGGTTCATTTGTATGGTTCACTGAAATGAATCTGTTCATTTGGACTGTTCACTTATAAAGAATCGGTTCATCTGTATGGTTCACTGAAATGAATCTGTTCATTTGGACTGTTCACTTATAAAGAATCGGTTCATCTGTATGGTTCACTGAAATGAATCTGTTCATTTGGACTGTTCACTTATAAAGAATCGGTTCATCTGTATGGTTCACTGAAATGAATCTGTTCATTTGGACTGTTCACTTATAAAGAATCGGTTCATCTGTATGGTTCACTGAAATGAATCTGTTCATTTGGACTGTTCACTTGTAATGAATCTGACTGTTCATTTTGATGGTTCATTACGTGAATCGTTTCATTTGCATGGTGCATTTAAGCTTGGTTAATTTTAATCAGTTGGTTAATTCGTACAGTCCACTTAAACTGATCAAGGGTGCGACCATAGTTAGCTAACCATGCTTTTGAGGAACTGTTCATTTAGACATTTCTCTTAAATGAATCCATTCACTTGGAATGTTCACTTATAATGAATCGTTCATTCTGGTGGTTCACTTAAGTGAATTGGTTCATTTGCACGGCTCACTTAAATCAGTTTATTCAGATGGATAATTACACAAGCATGATGTCTTCACTTCATGATCAGCGTTCAGTCCAATGTACAAATCTCCAATATGTGACTGATTAGGAAAGCCGCCCACTGTTTGATGGACAGGTGAAGCAGCCAATCACAGCTCAGACATGAACGCAGTGATGAGTTCATCATGACATCAGTCTGAACCCGTCTGCGTTTCACTCTCACATTCTTTCAAACTCAATAGAAACGTGAGATGTGCAATCTCCGCGAGCGGCAGGTGAAACCTGAGGAGAAACCGGCACTGGAGGCTCCCACAATGCACTGCAGCGGCTGAGCACTGTAATCAAGCCGTCAAGAGGCCAATCACTGGGTGTGAGAGAGAGTGTGTGTGTGTGTGTGAGAGAGAGAGTGTGTGTGTGTGCGTGGGTGAGAGAGAGTGTGTGTGTGTGTGTGAGAGAGAGAGTGTGTGTGTGTGCGTGGGTGAGAGAGAGTGTGTGTGTGTGTGTGAGAGAGAGAGTGTGTGTGTGTGCGTGGGTGAGAGAGAGTGTGTGTGTGTGTGTGAGAGAGAGAGTGTGTGTGTGTGCGTGGGTGAGAGAGAGTGTGTGTGTGTGTGTGAGAGAGAGAGTGTGTGTGTGTGCGTGGGTGAGAGAGAGTGTGTGTGTGTGTGTGAGAGAGAGAGTGTGTGTGTGTGCGTGGGTGAGAGAGAGTGTGTGTGTGTGTGTGAGAGAGAGAGTGTGTGTGTGTGCGTGGGTGAGAGAGAGTGTGTGTGTGTGTGTGAGAGAGAGAGTGTGTGTGTGTGCGTGGGTGAGAGAGAGTGTGTGTGTGTGTGTGAGAGAGAGAGTGTGTGTGTGTGCGTGGGTGAGAGAGAGTGTGTGTGTGTGTGTGAGAGAGAGAGTGTGTGTGTGTGCGTGGGTGAGAGAGAGTGTGTGTGTGTGTGTGAGAGAGAGAGTGTGTGTGTGTGCGTGGGTGAGAGAGAGTGTGTGTGTGTGTGTGAGAGAGAGAGTGTGTGTGTGTGCGTGGGTGAGAGAGAGTGTGTGTGTGTGTGTGAGAGAGAGAGTGTGTGTGTGTGCGTGGGTGAGAGAGAGTGTGTGTGTGTGTGTGAGAGAGAGAGTGTGTGTGTGTGCGTGGGTGAGAGAGAGTGTGTGTGTGTGTGTGAGAGAGAGAGTGTGTGTGTGTGCGTGGGTGAGAGAGAGTGTGTGTGTGTGTGTGAGAGAGAGAGTGTGTGTGTGTGCGTGGGTGAGAGAGAGTGTGTGTGTGTGTGTGAGAGAGAGAGTGTGTGTGTGTGCGTGGGTGAGAGAGAGTGTGTGTGTGTGTGTGAGAGAGAGAGTGTGTGTGTGTGCGTGGGTGAGAGAGAGTGTGTGTGTGTGTGTGAGAGAGAGAGTGTGTGTGTGTGCGTGGGTGAGAGAGAGTGTGTGTGTGTGTGTGAGAGAGAGAGTGTGTGTGTGTGCGTGGGTGAGAGAGAGTGTGTGTGTGTGTGTGAGAGAGAGAGTGTGTGTGTGTGTGTGAGTGCGTGTGTGTGTGTATCAGATATATATTCAGCATCATCCTCTCATCATCAGCCTGGTGAAAAACTCCCAGAATTCCTGTGGAGCCTCAGATCTGCCGTGTTTGAGTGGAGGTCGATCCGTGACCTACATCTGAGGATGAGTCCGCCGCTCTTCATCACTCACACCGCTTTCTCTTTCTGTTCAGACTTCGCCTGCTGACTCACACCGTTTTCAGTTTAGAACACGTAGATAGATAGATGTGATTTTGTTATTCGTGTTATCAGACTCATTTTCACTCTATTAGCATCTATAATCAACTCTAGGTATCTAAAAACATTAATCACATTCATCTTGTTGCTATGGTAACAATATTCCAGCTCTTAAGTTGCCACGGACCAATCAGAGGCTCTCAGACACGCCCACTGCCATTAAACCACCTGCATATTCATCAGTGTGTGTGTGTGTGTGTGTGTGTGTGTGAGAGAGTGTGCACGCGTTTTTGTGACAAATGAGGACATAAATGTGTATAATGACAAAGGTATAACAGGTATTACAAGGAGAAGGTGACTTTTCAGGACATTACCCCATGTCCCCACTTTTCAAAAGGCTTATAAATCACACAGAATGGAGTGTATTGAAAATCTGAAATAGCAGAAAGTCTCCTGTGAGGGGTAGGTTTAGGGGTAGGGTTGGTGTAGGGCAATAGAATATACGGTCTGTACAGTATTGTGTGTGTGTGTGTGTGTGTGTGTGTGTGTGTGTGTGTGTGTGTGTGTGTGTGTGTGTGTGTGCATGTGTGTGTGTGTGTGTGTGTACGTCCGTGAGTGCCAGAGTTGGGTATAACGAGTTACTGTATTCTAATTACTTTTCCTGGTAACGCAGTAAAGTAATGCGTTACATTTTAAATTTATGTAATTTGATTACAGTTACTAATGTCAACAAAAGTATGTTACTTAAGTTACAAATGCAGTGTTAAAAATATGAAGTAAAAATCATGTTTTGCGCGTCAGTATGCCCTTTAATAAATCACCGGAGATTGCGAGCTAAAATGCAGACGAGTCCTACAACATTAAATGCTATGAAAGTTTTATAATCATATTTCCAAATGTTGCACTCCATTTCACATATTTTAGTCTGGCATTATAGTTTGGGAAAAGTTCAACAAGTGAATGTGTACAGTAAGTTTATGTCACAGAAACACTGACAGAAGTGTAAATGACTCAGAATGAGATCCTCCGCTGGATCAAGCCCCGTCGCATCGCACTCTTCTTCTGAGGTAAACTCTAGGCTTATTCCTCACAGCGCGTCTTCTTCCAAAAACAAAAAGTAGCCGAGATGAACTTGAATCTTTCTTTGTTAACAGAGGTGAAGTGGACTTTAACATGTGCGTGCGTCTCGAGCTTGGTTTCGCGTGGATGATAATCTTACAGTGCGCGACGGCATGATCGCGTCACAGCTGAGCTCAGGCGGGAAAGACTGTACCTCGCGTTGGTTTCATACGGATTATTTGATCAGAGAATATATGTTTTCGACATGACTTACTTCATTTAAAAAATAGACACTTCAAGCTTTCTTTAGATATATTTCTCATGTCCTTTTCGCTCATTTTAGTGACTCGTTTCAGGAAGATATTCGAATGCAGAAAGCGCACCCTATTTGTTTCCTTTATTTTACAAAACCAAAAAAAACAAGTTTTATTGATATTGCGAGTGTATACAAATAATACTTGTCATTTTCCAGTCAATATTAAATGAATGAAAGAACTAGCCTAAGAGTATCACTACGTAGTGTTTTTGAGCTTTGATAACTTGAAAAGTAAAGTAAACTTGAAAGTAACTTCAAAGTATATTACTTTTTAGAAAGTGATTACTTTTTAAATGCAGTAATCAGTAATGTAATCAAATTGCAATTTTAAAGAAGTAATTAGTACTTTGTAGTGGATTACTTTTTTTGAGTAACTTACCCAACACTAGTGAGTGCAATAGTGAGTTTGTATTTGTGAGTGTGTGTATGCGCAATAGAGAGTTTGTGTGTCTGTGTGTGTGTGTACATACGAGTGAGTGTTAGTGTGTGTTGTCATGGGAACTAAACAAGTGTTTCCTCCACCCGAGCTCAGACTGGAACAGAGTGGGAGCCTCAGCAGGGGGCGGGGCTAATTCTGCCTCATCAGCCAATCACACGGCACAAATCCATTCCACTCTCAGCAGCAGCAGCAGCAGGACAGATGTGTTCATCAGGACTGAATCAGTCAGTATCAGGACAGTCTGAGTCTCTGCTCACAAACACCTTCACAAATCAAGAGCTCAGAGCCACTCACAGCCATCCAGAGAAATCACACACACACACTCGCGCCTCCTACGCAACACATTTCCCTGCTGTTACACACGGACCGAAGCAGCACAGATCCAGCATCACTTGTGTGTTTGCAGTGCTGATCAGAGAACTGACGTCTGACTGCCTCAGTTTGAACAGGAAACAAGAAGACAACACACACACACACACACACGCGCACACGCAAACACACACACACACCGCTTCCTGGGTCATTTGTATTTATTTGTGGCCTCACTCACACACACACACACACACACACACACACACTCACACACATTCTTCACATTACTCTTCATTATGGAGGCCGTCCAGGAGGCCTGAGAGTCTCGGAGCATTAGCATGTTAAAAGGCCCGCGGGTTGTCACACACACACACACACACTGGCGCTGTGACCCGCCCCACCCAGCAGGCATTTCTCAGGCTCTGTTGAGGTCGTCATGGCGACTCAGCACTTAACAAAAGCATTTCTCAGCGGCATTATTCACACGCAAGAGAAAAGACACTGAAAGACATGGAGGAGGGGCGAGAGACACACACACAACAGCAGAGAGAGAGAGAGAGAGTGAAGGTGAACACGAGGAGGTGAAGTTCTGACTGATGACCTCAGAAACACACTCAACACACAGACGAGAGACCGAAACCAGCCTGACCGCCGAAAACACACTGCAACACGCTAAACGCTCAAGCCACAGCAACCACGATAGCAGAAGACACGGCAGTGATCAAGTAATAGCCAAATAAAGCCATTCATTCGACTAGAGTTACATTCCCACCACAAACAACTACAGCAACAAACAATATCTATAATGATAACTACAACTATAATTAAAATAACTATAATGTTAACTATAAAAATAGCGATAACTAAAATAATAATAATGATAACGATAATGACAAATATAATGATGAAATTAAAACTAAAATAATTATGATACCAATAACTAATGATAACTATAACTAGAGTACAACGATAATTAATAACTATAAGGATAACTATAGTAATAGCGATAGCTGAAATAATGTGTAATGATAACTATAATGATAATTAATAACTACTATAACTATAGTAATAGCGATAGCTGAAATAATCTGTAATGATAACTATAATGATAATTAATAACTACAATAACTATAGTAATAGCGATAGCTGAAATAATGTGTAATGATAACTATAACGATAATTAATAACTACTATAACTATAGTAATAGCGATAGCTGAAATAATCTGTAATGATAACTATAATGATAATTAATAACTACAATAACTATAGTAATAGCGATAGCTGAAATAAAAGGTAATGATAACTATAACGATAATTAATAACTACTATAACTATAGTAATAGCGATAGCTGAAATAAAAGGTAATGATAACTATAACGATAATTAATAACTACTATAACTATAGTAATAGCGATAGCTGAAATAACCTGTAATGATAACTATAACGATAATTAATAACTACTATAACTATAGTAATAGCGATAGCTGAAATAACCTGTAATGATAACTATAACGATAATTAATAACTACTATAACTATAGTAATAGCGATAGCTGAAATAACCTGTAATGATAACTATAACGATAATTAATAACTACTATAACTATAGTAATAGCGATAGCTGAAATAACCTGTAATGATAACTATAACGATAATTAATAACTACTATAACTATAGTAATAGCGATAGCTGAAATAACCTGTAATGATAACTATAACGATAATTAATAACTACTATAACTATAGTAATAGCGATAGCTGAAATAACCTGTAATGATAACTATAACGATAATTAATAACTACTATAACTATAGTAATAGCGATAGCTGAAATAACCTGTAATGATAACTATAACGATAATTAATAACTACTATAACTATAGTAATAGCGATAGCTGAAATAACCTGTAATGATAACTATAACGATAATTAATAACTACTATAACTATAGTAATAGCGATAGCTGAAATAACCTGTAATGATAACTATAACGATAATTAATAACTACTATAACTATAGTAATAGCGATAGCTGAAATAACCTGTAATGATAACTATAACGATAATTAATAACTACTATAACTATAGTAATAGCGATAGCTGAAATAACCTGTAATGATAACTATAACGATAATTAATAACTACTATAACTATAGTAATAGCGATAGCTGAAATAACCTGTAATGATAACTATAACGATAATTAATAACTACTATAACTATAGTAATAGCGATAGCTGAAATAACCTGTAATGATAACTATAACGATAATTAATAACTACTATAACTATAGTAATAGCGATAGCTGAAATAACCTGTAATGATAACTATAACGATAATTAATAACTACAATAACTATAGTAATAGCGATAGCTGAAATAACCTGTAATGATAACTATAACGATAATTAATAACTACAATAACTATAGTAATAGCGATAGCTGAAATAATTTGTAATGATAACTATAACGGTAATTAATAACTACAATAACTATAGTAATAGCGATAGCTGAAATAATTTGTAATGATAACTATAACGATAATTAATAACTACAATAACTATAGTAATAGCGATAGCTGAAATAATTTGTAATGATAACTATAACGATAATTAATAACTACTATAACTATAGTAATAGCGATAGCTGAAATAATTTGTAATGATAACTATAACGATAATTAATAACTACTATAACTATAGTAATAGCGATAGCTGAAATAATTTGTAATGATAACTATAACGATAATTAATAACTACTATAACTATAGTAATAGCGATAGCTGAAATAATTTGTAATGATAACTATAACGATAATTAATAACTACTATAACTATAGTAATAGCGATAGCTGAAATAATTTGTAATGATAACTATAACGATAATTAATAACTACTATAACTATAGTAATAGCGATAGCTGAAATAATTTGTAATGATAACTATAACGATAATTAATAACTACTATAACTATAGTAATAGCGATAGCTGAAATAATTTGTAATGATAACTATAACGATAATTAATAACTACTATAACTATAGTAATAGCGATAGCTGAAATAATTTGTAATGATAACTATAACGATAATTAATAACTACTATAACTATAGTAATAGCGATAGCTGAAATAATTTGTAATGATAACTATAACGATAATTAATAACTACTATAACTATAGTAATAGCGATAGCTGAAATAATTTGTAATGATAACTATAACGATAATTAATAACTACTATAACTATAGTAATAGCGATAGCTGAAATAATTTGTAATGATAACTATAACGATAATTAATAACTACTATAACTATAGTAATAGCGATAGCTGAAATAATTTGTAATGATAACTATAACGATAATTAATAACTACTATAACTATAGTAATAGCGATAGCTGAAATAATTTGTAATGATAACTATAACGATAATTAATAACTACTATAACTATAGTAATAGCGATAGCTGAAATAATTTGTAATGATAACTATAACGATAATTAATAACTACTATAACTATAGTAATAGCGATAGCTGAAATAATTTGTAATGATAACTATAACGATAATTAATAACTACAATAACTATAGTAATAGCGATAGCTGAAATAATTTGTAATGATAACTATAACGATAATTAATATCTACGATAACTATAGTAATAGCGATAGCTGAAATAATCTGTAATGATAACTATAACGATAATTAATAACTACTATAACTATAGTAATAGCGATAGCTGAAATAATTATAATGATAACTATAACGATAATTAATAACTACTATAACGATAACTATACTATTAGCGCTAACTGAAATAATTATAATGATAACTATAATGGTAACTGCAAAAATAAATAAAATACCTATGATGATAACTAACTATAACAATAACGATAACTAAAATATTATAATGATAACGATAACTACAATGATAACTAATAACATAACATTTTTAATAATTACTCAAACTCTAAGAGAGTACTTTCGTGATATAGTTTTAATAATCGCTATAACAATAGTAACTATAACAATGATAATGACTATAATAACAATAAATGTATGAATCAACTTTAATAATCAACACAATTTTACCTAAACATTAACTATAATGAAACTATAATAATAGAAATAACTGTAACAATAACTATAACCATACAGTTAGTTTTAATAATCGCTCTACCTTCAGGAGAATAGTGAACTCCACACCACAACATAACGAAAACAGTAGAGACGAATGATATCGATAGAATCGCTTCGAGGGGTTTTTTGTTCAAGCTGATGAACGATAAAAACTTTGACAGCCAATCAGAATGCAGCCTGCTTTGTTTTTGGTGTGGAGACTAATATTGCTATCGTCATAGTTATGATGATAGCTATTATTATAATTATTATTACGACTTCAAGCTCATAAAGCAACTTCTTAGGAGGACTTCTAAAGTCTTCTAAAGAGCCTGATAACTAAATACAACATCTACGAGAACTTGAAGACAGCGTGTTCCTTTCATAAGTGTCCTACAGAGAAAGCAGATGACTTCAGTTACTCAAACACACCTCAGAAACACAACCAGCCACTTACTTTTAACAAGGTTTGGGAAAGCCGTCTGAATTCATAGTGACTTTGAACATTTAACAGAGAGAGCAGAAGAACACTGAACACTGAAAGACATAAACACTGAATATCTAAAAGCATCTGAATATGAACGCTCATGAACACAATTCCCATCTCAGTGTTTCTTCGGCAAAGGCTTTACTGCTATTTACTGTGTGGCAGAGAAAGACACATCAGCATCTCATAATCTGCCAAACAGATGCTGGAAACATGATCATCTGAAGAGCAAACACACACTGAACCTGACGCACACGATACAAAACAATCTGCAGGCATCACAAACACTCACAGCACAAACACAACGACAGAAAAAAACACACTCTCTCTCTCTCTCTCTCACACACGCACACACACACACACACGCACACACACACGCGCACGCACACACACACACTCACTCACTCACTCACTCACTCACTCACTCACTCACTCACTCACTCACTCACTCACTCACTCACTCACTCACTCACTCACTCACTCACTCACTCACTCACTCACTCACTCACTCACTCACTCACTCACTCACTCACTCACTCACTCACTCACTCACTCACTCACTCACTCACTCACTCACTCACTCACTCACTCACTCACTCACTCACTCACTCACTCACTCACTCACTCACTCACTCACTCACTCACTCACTCACTCACTCACTCACTCACTCACTCACTCACTCACTCACTCACTCACTCACTCACTCACTCACTCACTCACTCACTCACTCACTCACTCACTCACTCACTCACTCACTCACTCACTCACTCACTCACTCACTCACTCACTCACTCACTCACTCACTCACTCACTCACTCACTCACTCACTCACTCACTCACTCACTCACTCACTCACTCACTCACTCACTCACTCACTCACTCACTCACTCACTCACTCACTCACTCACTCACTCACTCACTCACTCACTCACTCACTCACTCACTCACTCACTCACTCACTCACTCACTCACTCACTCACTCACTCACTCACTCACTCACTCACTCACTCACTCACTCACTCACTCACTCACTCACTCACTCACTCACTCACTCACTCACTCACTCACTCACTCACTCACTCACTCACTCACTCACTCACTCACTCACTCACTCACTCACTCACTCACTCACTCACTCACTCACTCACTCACTCACTCACTCACTCACTCACTCACTCACTCACTCACTCACTCACTCACTCACTCACTCACTCACTCACTCACTCACTCACTCACTCACTCACTCACTCACTCACTCACTCACTCACTCACTCACTCACTCACTCACTCACTCACTCACTCACTCACTCACTCACTCACTCACTCACTCACTCACTCACTCACTCACTCACTCACTCACTCACTCACTCACTCACTCACTCACTCACTCACTCACTCACTCACTCACTCACTCACTCACTCACTCACTCACTCACTCACTCACTCACTCACTCACTCACTCACTCACTCACTCACTCACTCACTCACTCACTCACTCACTCACTCACTCACTCACACACACACACACCTCTAGTGCGACACACTCCTCCTCAGCAGTATTTTTATCTCTCTCAGCAGGTGTGATGCGAGCGCTGAGCGCTGCTCTCTGATTGGATGAGACATGGCAGCAGCTGTTACACACGTATTGATCAATCTATAAGTGCATACACACGCACACACACACACATGCTCAGGTGTCACAAGGGCCTCTTCCTCTTTCATTAAACACACTCTCGAGGCTCAGCGCTACAAAAACAAGTCCTGGCGCTGTGTTAACGGCCGCTAACAGCTCTTACACCACTGATAGAGAGATGATCCGCGCTGGCCATCTGACCCTTGACCCTCACAGACACAAAGAGCAGCTGAACTGCATGTAAATCAGGGCTCAACAATGAGGATGTCCTGTTGCCCGGGGCCACTGAGGGCCAGTGTATCCACTGCACCAGTGCTAAATCTCAACATTTGATGTGTTACATGTTTTTATGTCTTACAGACTTACACAATCGGTCTTGGATATTTTGAATTATTGAGCCCTGTAAAATAAAGAGATGTTTAAACATCACTGACTGAGCGAGCGTTTCTGTCAGCACCATTAAAACTCTACAAAACAGACCTAGTCCTGCAGTTTTGTCTCATATTAATTGGCTTGTAATGTATCTTTTCTGTCAGAATGAACAAAACTCATGAATGCAGCGGAGCGTGTTTCTCCAGCGGCCGTCCATCAGGCCACAGTCACGCAATCACATGAAGACCGACCGCTGCACATTCATGACTAGCAGTTAATGTGCACTACACTGGATCTGCTTCCATGTCAAATAACCTGAAGCAAATGGAGACAGATCTGCTAAACCAAAATCCATTCACTCGCTCATTTATTAATACCGAGCCACTGCATGTTGGAGCAAAGGTCATGTATTATACATCACTGCCGACCTACAAATGCACAGATGTCACGCAAGCGCTCAGTCCTACAAAACAAGCACATTGAAAATAGTGGTCGACCGATATATTGCCAAGGCCGATATATCGGCCGATATTTGACATTTTTCAAATATCGGCATCGGCCGATAAGTTTATCTGTTTGGCCGATGTGTCCGAGGCGGGACTTTTATTTTGACGGCTCTGAAAATGACAGCACACAGCGCTCACACTTATTGTCTGCGGTCACAATTGAAGAGTTCTTTCTAATAGGAATAGAAGTCTGTCTAATAATCAGATACGATGATAAACAAAGGAATTAAAAGCTATACAAAAAAAGTACTATAATGATTGCTTTTATATTATTAGTAATAGAAAGGCAAACGTAATACTTTCTTGTTTACCCAGCATTTAGCAAATACACGTTTAGATCATTTAAACAGATCTTTGAATGTCTGATAACCATTTTATTTCACAAACCTTGCAGACTTAGCTGTGAGATCTTATAAAGTGCGCGTTTGTATCCTGCATGATCGCGTGTTTTCTGTGTGACGGTCGGTCCGTGCGAATTCAGCTTAATTTACACATTTATCATTTTCAAATTTCTTAAAATATTAATTAGAATTAATAAAAATGATATATATACCATATTGGCCTGAATATAAGACGACCCCCCTTTTCCCAGATGTACCTTTTGGAAAAAGGCTTTTTAAAAAACAAATCTTGTTTTTTCTCAGTAAAACACATTTTGTCTTCAATTATTTTCATATTGCATATTTTTCCTATTTTAATTTTTGTTTTGAAAGTATGGTAAAAACTGGTCAAATGTACCAACAATCACATTTAAAAAATATACACTTTTTGATATACCATTAAAAAAAAAAAAAAAACAGGTAGCCCATCTGAATTAGGACATTTAGGCTATCCATCTAATAGTAGGTTGCTGAAACCACGCCCACCGAGCTCGACGGTGGTGACAGCAGCAGCAATCCACCTGTCACTCAAGTGGCCACGCCCTTAATTATGCAGAACTTTAAGGCTTAATATAATTTAAACAGATGAGTTATTAAAAGATGCACCCCCCTCACAGTTGTCATGAAGGGCAAAATTAGCTATATAGACCAAAATAATTTTTTGAACCAGGCTGTAAACATGTTTTTTTCTGCTGTAAAGTTGGGCATTTTAACATGGGGAGTCTATGGTACTGACTCTCTTTTGCAGCCAGCCTCTAGCGGCCAGTCGATGAATTACAGTTTAAGTCACTTCCTTGTTGGCTTCACGAGAGAGAGCGGGAGGTTGCCGCTTGATTACATTACGTATTTCATGGCACACTCGTTTTATGCGTATTTGGCGCCACCTATTGTTGTGGGTATATTATTGACATGTCAAAGTCTAGACCAGGGGTAGGCAAGTTCGGTCCTAGAGAGCCGCAGTCCTGCAGAGTTCAGCTCCAACCCTAA